>JAHIAM010004117.1:0-101662 GCA_021605205.1 Aegilops longissima | reverse complement strand
ATATGTCAATATGGGATTGCAGGCTGTCTGCTGACCTCCGCCCGCCTTGATCAAGGAGGTCAATACTGAAGAAAAACCTCGGCGGTTCGAGAACGAAGCTTGGCAATGCCAAGAAGCAGCTCGAGGAAAAAGAAGGTGAGTAATACCTTATGAAAATTGTACCTTACAAAAAGGATTTGGTTGCAAGAAAAATGACAAGGATAACGTGGGTATTGTAGGGGCCGCTAACGAGTGGCGACCACTGAAGGAGAAGGGCCGCGGCAGACGGCGTGTCTGACCATGAACGCACCGAGCGAGAGAAGCAGGAGGCGCGGTGGCGGAGGTACAACAAGAGCTCCGTGATCTCATGAAAAACATGAGAACTTGGAGCGTGACTCGAACTTCGAGAGTCACGAGCTTGCAACGGCTCTTGAGAGTGCCAAAACCGCTAAGGCGAAGCCTACAAGGCCCTCCAGGAGATTGAAGCGGTGAAGAAAGTAGCAGCAGTAAGGCATTTTTCATGCGAGTAAGCATGTGAGTGTTAATTACCTGTTGCTTGCCCGAATTTGGAGCTCTCGAGGCGTTCGCAGAGCTTCCTCATGGCGTGTCCGATCTTGCCGCATTCTACCGAGCCGAGGAGGGAGCTCAGCGGAGAAGGTCTTCGTCTCGGTATGCCGAGGTCGGACATCCGGTGCCTTTAGCGACCAGTGAAGCAGCTGGTTGAGCTCCACAAGGCGCCGAACAGGCCATGAAGGGCCTCATAGTTCGCTGTGGCCTAAGGAGGCCATGCACAGGAGCTACTTGACTGGTGCGGCGGCCGGTGGATGCGTGCCGTGGGTTGAAGTTATCAAGCATTCCGCTTGTATCGAGGTGCCGTCGGGCCTTGCCGCAAGAAAGGTGCACTTGGGCAAGATGGATGCCAGAAGCTCGTGACGGACCCGCCGCCAGAGGGCAAGGAGCATCGGACGCCGAGATGTATTATAAGATGTCTTTGAAGGCGCCCGCACTATTGCGGTGAGTGCTCCAAAGATGTAATATTTGAGTAGACTCGCATTTTGTTATCCCGTGCGCTGAAAACTTAGTTCATATCGCTAAGCAACGCTTGTGAATTTAAAATATTACCTTCGTGTGGCTGTTTATCGATCGAGAGATGGCAAGTCGTCGGCTTCAGCCCCATGCCACAGTGCTGGGGTGTTAAGGATAAACTTGGCGCTCTGTTCCCATTTTGGGTCCATCTAGGAGGCGCTCAACACAACGAACAAGGCAACCGGACTTATAATGCTTGAACACTCTCACTTAGCCATAGAATTCTATAATTTTAAATTTGGTGAAGCCCCTAGTCTTGGAAGGTCGAATTTGGGGCGCTATCACGCCTTGGCGGACAGTATCCGGCTCCTCGCTCTAAGTGGCATAAGTATTTAAGGACTCATGAAAAACCTCTCGAACAGTGACCGGTCTCTCGCCTCGATGACGTCGGTTTAGCTTTCTCCAGGCGTTAACCCAGCCGAATCAGGCGGAATCGCAGTGGTTCTCCGGTGCTACCTTAGCCGATATAACGGGACGTAAGGTACCAAAACACGGGAGCCGGGCAAACCGAACTATTGACCCAAGACATGATTCGGAGTCGATGCATATAGTGCTATAAGTTCGGGGTGCCACACTTGTGAAAGTGTTCGGACTCATCACACCATAACGCGGGAAACATAAGCCCCTGGTGTATATTAGCTGTACCAAAGTGTACGGATGCAACATGTCGTGAATGAACATATTTATGAAAAAGAAATGCAATTATAAGCAAAAAGGTGCTGCATTGTTTTATTCAATAAGTGCTGCTCTGAATGCGAGCGATACAAATAGTCACGATAAGCAAGGTAGGAGACTGTTAAACATGTCCCCTTCCAGGGGTAGGCTACAGATTGGTGTATGAAAATGCTCGTAGTGGAGACCACCAGTATATTCGTTGTAGCCTTTATCCTTCCCAGCTGTTGCATCATGAGTTCGGCAGGTCTGCTGCGGACGAGGCTTCGACAAGCGGTTTCTGTGTTTAAAAAGTAAAAGGTAAAAGAAAAGAAAAGGAACGACACACTTGAGAGCCCCTTGTGTGGTTGAGCCGCATCTGGGTGTATTGTGGTCGTGCCCCCTCCCCATGCCCATGGTATCTTGAGAGCGTAATGGTGTACGCGAAGGACCTGCTTTGACGTTCGCGGGAGCTAGGGTTGGGGCCGCCTCGCTCTGGCGTGCTCGGGCGTGCCAGTGGTCTTGTTGTAAGTTACTCCGGCGCCGCTTGTTGTGTCCGCTTAACGGCCGGATTCGATAATGCCTTAGAGGCTGCATTGCACTTCGCGCGAGCAGCGTATGTTCCTCCGTGCGGAGGGAACATTCAGTGTTTCCTTGACCGTAATGACTCCTCAAGGGCCTGGCATCTTGAGCTTGAGGTATGCGTAGTGCGGCACCACGTTGAACTTTGCAAACGTGGTACATCCGAGCAAGGCATGATAGCCGCTGCGGAACGGGACTATGTCGAAGATGAACTCCTTGCTTCGGAAGTTATCCGGTGATCCGAAGACCACTTCCAGTGTAATTGAGCCTGTACAATTGGCTTCTACACCTGGTATGACGCCTTTAAAGGTCGTTTTGGTAGGTTTAATCCTTGAGGGGTCTATGCCCATTTTGCGCATTGTATCCCAGTAAAGCAGGTTCAGTTGCTGCCGCCGTCCATCGTGACTCGGTTAGGTGAAATCCATCGACGATTGGGTCTAGGACCAGTCTTGGCGAAGCCGCCGTGGCGGATCTTTGGTGGGGCGGTCCTTCGGTCAAAAGTGATCGGGCAGGAGGACCATGGATTGAACTTCGGGGCAACTGGCTCCATCGCGTAGACATCCCTGAGTGCACGCTTCCGCTCCCTTTTGGGTATGTGGGTTGCCTATATCATGTTCACCGTCCGCACTTGTGGGGGGAAACCCTTCTGTCGTCTATTGTTCGGCGGTTGGGTCTCGTCCTCGTCATCGCTATGCAACCCCTTGTCATTGTTTTCGCAATTAACTTGCTGCTGCTGAATACCCAACAGTCCTGTTGGTGTGGTTAACTGGCTTTTGAAGTGCCGTGTATCCGCACAAGCGGTCGAGTATTCGGTCCAAATTGGACAGACCGGAGTAGTTCGTTTGAATGGCTTTTCCGCTGACGGGTTTAGAGCCTTTGAATCCGGCATTGACTGCCGTATCCTCAATATTATCGCCGTTAGTGCGGCGTTTGTTTTGTTACGACGCGGCTGCCGTTTTGGTCCTTGAAGTCGGACTGCCGAATTTTTGGCTGAGGTTGTTGCTGCGTGCTAGCCACTGTCCTCACTTTCGCGAGAAGCGGGTCATGAGTGATGTGAGGGCTGCCATGGATTTGACTTTTCCTGTCCTAGGTGCCGGGCAAGCCACTCGTCGCGGATGTTATGCTTGAAGGCGCGAGGGCCTCCGCATCCGGACGGTCGGCGATTTGGTTTTCTTGGTTAAGAACCGTGTCGAATTATGCGGCGATTAAATCTGCTGCTGAATTATGTGGCTTAGGTCATCGGTGTCCGGTGGTCGCACATAAGTGCCCGGAAGTTATCGAGGAATCGGCTTCCAGGTCCTCCAGCTCCCAATTGACTCTGCTGGCAAGCTGTTGAGCCAATGCCGGGCTGGTCCTTTAAGCTTGAGGGGGAGGTATTTGATGGCGTGAAGATCGTCACCGCGGGCCATGTGGATGTGAAGGAGATAGTCTTGATCCAAACCGCGGGTCTGTTGTGCCATCATAGGATTCAATATTGACGGGTTTAAACCCTTGAGGATTTGATGATCCATTACTTCGTCTCAGAAAACATAGTGGGTGTCGGCGCCTCAGATTTGGCGATATCACGGCGGAGCTCAAAAGAGCTTGGTCTGTTTTGTTCGGCCCGGCGGACTTATCAGGTCCGGTCGACGGTTGTCGCCACGCATCCGTGGGCGCCACGCAATCCATAGATCGATCTTGATTGTCTTGTCTTGTCCTCAATATATCTCGCAGGTCCGGGCGTTCCCCTTTGGCCAAGTGCTTTTTGAGCGATGCCGGGTGCGGTTCTAATGAAGGGCCTAGAGGCCTCTCTGTCGCTGACCCACGGGTGGTCGGTCGGTCGTATTGTCTCCTGGTGATGCGGGTTCGTAAGCCTCCTCCTCTAATCGGGGAGCAGCTTGCGTTTAGGGTAGCTTCGGGGGCGTTCGAGCTCATGCTCTTGACGAGGACTTGATCCATCCGCCGGCTAGCAGATCTGATCAGCTCTAAGCTGTTGCTGCTTTTTCTTTAGGCTGTTCGCCGTGGCCATAAGCCTGCGTCTAAAATGCTCTTGTTCGGCGGGATTCTCGTGCACGCCAATTCATTGTCGTCGAGGCTTGCTTCGTCTTGGAGGAGGCATATAATCCTCTACCTCTTCTTCGCCGCTCTCTCTTGAGGGCTGGCGTCTTCATCCTCTGCGATGGATCTTCTTTGGAGTGGATTGTCTTCGGCGTTATCCGGTGTATTGTTATCTCCGGTGCGGAATCTTCATTCTTGCTGTGGCGGGATTTAGAGCGGCGCCACGCGTTGCCGGGCGCTTGGGCTGCTTCTTGGAGGGTCATCCTCCGTTGTTCCATTGCCGTTCCCATCTTTTGGGATGTCCACCATGTATATGTCGTGAAGACGAGGTGGCCTTCCAATTGCCTCAGAGGCGTTGGGTCTTGGTGCGTCTCGGCATCGTCGTCCATACCGTCGATGTCTTGGAGTCGTAGTCTAGCATGTCGGTTAGGTCGCCGACAGGGCTACCAAGTGGGTGGTGGGTGGGCGTCGAATTTCTTCGTCGATCCGTATCCCAACCTTCCCGACCGTAGTCCGCCGGGGCTCTCGGATAAAGAGAGACTTTAGTGAATTCAGGATGTCGCCAAAAGGCGAGTCTTGAAAGATGTCCGCGACCGGAACTCCATAACGGGCGCCTAATCGGATTCGACCGCCAAGGGCGCGGAGGTTCGGAGTCCGGATAGGAGTCCGGCGCCTGAGTCGGAGTCTTTGCAAAGGACAGGGATGGTGTTCGCTCGATCGCCGTAGAGATTGTAGCCCCGAGGAGGTGTCAACCACTCGTCCTCGGTCAGAATCCGGCTCGGATTAAGGGCGGGCGGATCTTGGTGCGGCCTCGAGGCCTTTGTTAGGCTGCGAGCTAGATCATGCCCATCGAGGCAAGGCGGCACACTTGGCTGCGGCTCGAATCCGTCAAAGATCAAGTCTCCGCGGATATCGGCCGTATAGTTTAGACTTCCAAATCTGACCTGGTGGCCAGGGGCGTAGCTTTCGATCTGCTCCAGATGGCCAAGCGAATTGGCCCGCAGTGCAAAGCCGCCGAACACAAAGATCTGTCCGGGGAGAAAAGTCTCACCCTGGACCGCGTCGTTGTTGATGATCGGAGGAGCCATCGGGCCTATCAGCGACGACACAGAGGAACTCTCAATGAAAGCACCAATGTCGGTGTCAAAACCGGCGGATCTCGGGTAGGGGGTCCCGAACTGTGCGTCTAGGCGGATGGTAACAGGAGACAAGGGACACGATGTTTTACCCAGGTTCGGGCCCTCTTGATGGAGGTAAAACCCTACGTCCTGCTAGATTAATATTGATAATGTGTGTTACAAGAGTGGATCTACCACGAGATCAAAGAGGCTAAACCCTATAAGCTAGCCTATGGTATGATTGTTGTTCGTCCTACGGACTAAAACCCTCCGGTTTATATAGACACCGGATAGGGTTAGGGTTACACAGAGTCGGTTACAATGGTAGGAGATCTACATATCCGTATCGCCAAGCTTGCCTTCCACGCCAAGGAAAGTCCCATCCGGACACGGGACGAAGTCTTCAATCTTGTATCTTCATAGTCTTGGAGTCCGGCCGATGATGATAGTTCGGCTATCCGGACACCCCCTAGTCCGGAACTCCCTCAGTGGGGACGACCTACCCCTGGGCCGGAAGGCGGTGGGCGATTTCCTTCACCAAATACCCGGCCACCAAATACCCGGCCACCCGAAGCTCGACAATGTCTTTCTCCTTGGCGGAGGAGACCATCCATTTGCCTTGACCTCCGGATCCGGACATGGTCGGATGCTTTTCGGAGATGGAGAAAGATGGGGACTTGGGCGCTGGAGCTCAAGGATGGAAGGGCAGAGGAAGGGGAAGGCGTGAGTAGACAAGGGTGAATTCTTATCCCCTTATAAAGGGTCGCGAATATCAAGCGCCTCCTCACTCACCTTAAAACTCGCCTAGTCCCAAGGGCTGTGTAAACAACACGGTTGGGTTACCCATACCCGTATTGATGAGAATCCCGCAATAAGGGGACACGATATCTGCGTCGACAAGACGTGCCAATGGAAACCGTGTCTCGAAACATGGAATGACAGACACAAAACGGCCCGAAATTATGACCGGGCGGACGTGATGTCACGTTGTAAAAAGTTGTCAGCGGATTAGACTCGTGGAGTATTTTATTCTCCCTGCGGTTGTGTGTGGTGTGTGTGACAGGTCCGGATACAATCATCGCATATGGAGACTATCTTGGAGTTCAGAAAGAAGGGAACCCGCCTTGCAATGCCGAAGACAAATCTGCGCGCCGGACTCCTCGTCATTGAAGCCAGGTTCAGGGGCTACCGAGGGAGTCCTGGACTAAGGGGTCCTCGGACGTCCGGCCTGTTAGCCATGGGCCATACTGATGGGCTGTGAAGATGCGAAGACCGATGACTGCACCCGTGTCCTGATGGGACTCTCCTTGGCGTGGAAGGCAAGCTTGGCGACCGAATATGTAGATTCCTTTCCTTTGTAACCGACCTTGTGTAACCCTAGATCCTCCCGGTGCCTATATAAACTGGAGGACTTAGTCCGGAAAGGACAGACACTCATTACCATAGTCATACAGGCTAGACTTCTAGGGTTTAGCCATTACGATCTCGTGGTAGATCAACTCTTGTAATACTCATATTCATCAAGATCAATCAAGCAAGAAGTAGGGTATTACCTCCATAGAGAGGGCCCGAACCTGGGTAAACATCGTGTCCCCTGTCTCCTGTTACCATCGACCTTAGACGCACAGTTTGGGACCCCCTACCCGAGATCCGCCGGTTTTGACACCGACACCCTCCACTTCCGCATTGCGTACTCCACAACCCATGATTCATTTCCGCAATCCCATTGAGCTTCCGCAAAAACCACCACCACTTTCCGGTACCACCATTTGACATTTGCCTTTGAGATTTTGAGTTCACGGTTTTTCCGTTTCCTAAGGTGTTTCGGCTACTTAGGGGCGAGTCTCCATCATCTTGGTGTCTACATCATGAACACCGCCCCTCATCATCGCCACGAGCTCATTATCGACTTTGACCACTTCACCATCATCCGTCCGTGGCTTACAAACGAGAAACCTTCGACGGTAACCTCCATATCATCTTGGTATCGTGGTATCCCTCCATTGTATATTCCCTTGCAATTGCATTGATAACCCCTAGCCCATTTTGCATCACTTGCCTATCGAGACTAGCCATTTGAGTATTGCCGGCAATGTTACTTGTGCACATTAGTGATCATTGATCTATACCTTCCATTTCATACATACCATACCATATTGGTATCATATCATCTCTTGTGTCACAAGATTGTTCCCGCATATACACAATTTCTATCTTGGTTTGTGCATTTCACATTGTGGCCATATCATAAAAAACAGAATAAGCTTTTAAGCAAAGAAAAAGAGAGCAAAGATCTTGTAAGCAATAGCCATAGCATCATACCACATTGCATAAGATTGTCATATCCGATCGTCTTGGATCATCTTGAGAGAAACACCGGGAACCATACATACATAGCATACTTGAGATAGAAATTGATACATTTTGCATCTTATAGGTTGTGCACAAGTGTCATATCCGCCTGTTGAGCAATCATGCTAGCGTCTCTCTTGAGTTGTGCAACATGAGCGCTTTCCGTGGATTCCACATTTTTTGCTTATTCCTTGGTTGCACGACCCCATTTATCTATCCGTGTGTGTGTTTCCGTGTGCCATTCTTTGCTATTGGTCTGCTTGTTTCACTTGCGAATTTGTGAATCTCTTTCAACATTATTGACTCTTGCTAACATTTTGCATCAAATTTTTGTGCCACTATCCTCACCAAGCTACTCCATAAGCTTTACTTGATAGGTGTGACTGAACAAGTCCGGTACCAATTCCACTATTCTTTCATCTCACATTGAGTGAAACGGGATACATCCTAAACTTTGAGAAAACGTAACTTGGTATTGTTTATCTCATTTCCTACTCACCTCTACTCGAGTCTTGTGATGGATAGGCAAGGCATTCACCTTTGGTCTACAAAAAAAACGATGAGTTCGATGCCATGAACAACTCCAACGACGCCAAGATGCAAGCTTAAATGGAGGAGATCAAAGCCCTCATCAAGTCCTACAAGCGATCTTCCTCATCTTCGAGAAGACGCTCAAGTACACATGCTTCCGAGCTACCATCTCCGGCAAGGTCACATCGGCATCGACACCATCACCAACAAGAACGTGAAGGTCAAGAGCTCAACACCAACTACCGCTCAACGACTTCACCATCTCCCTTGGCATCTTCGCCAAGCAACTTCAAGGCATCTTCGCCTACGGACATACGACATCTTCGCCAACAAGCACCTCAACACTATGCTCAAGAGGAGCTCCCCAAGCTCAAGTCCGCGACTTCCACAAGCTACTGCGACCCAACACCGAACACAATATTCCTTTCTATGGGACTCAAGAACCCGAGGAGTATCTCGAGTGGGAGCGCCCAACGGACAACTACCTCAAGCTACATCAAGTTCCTCCCGAAGATCAAGTGAAGTGCGCCACAACAAACTTCCACGACTACGCGTCCACATGGTGGCTTCACACACCTTCGGAAAGCTACGACATGAGTTGGTCCAAGACGAAGAGAGCTTTACGGCGAGAGTTCGTGCCTCCAACCTACACGGAACAACTTCTACGACAATTGGAGAACACCACCCAAGGATCCAAGTACATCGACGAGTACTTCAAGGAGATGAAGAAAGCCTTGCAACGTGCCGGCGTGGACGACCCCATGTCAATGAAGTTCCACTTCATGATGGGATTGAACAACGACATCTCCAAGACTATCTTCCTCGAGAACTACAAGTCCCTCGACAGCAACTACATTGGTGCTCTCAAGGCGGAACAAGAACTAATGAAGGCCAAGGCTTCTCCACCCCAAGCACACTTCTCAAAGACCAAGCTCAAAGATGACGAGCATGAGGCTAGTACCACCAAGATGTCCAAGCCCGATGAGCTCCAAGACGATGCTCCCAAGTTCGACTTCACTGCCATCCCTCTTTGTGGCATTGATGATGCCGAGTCCTCCATGACTCTTTTTCAAGATGGTGCGGCGACGAGTACGACTATGGAGACCTTCAAGGACCAAGCTTTGGAGGCGAGCGACTTGGTGACGATCAAGGATGATGCTTCCATCTTAGGAGGCGAGAGTGATGATGCCCCATCTTCGGCCTTCATCCACGGCGACGGTGACGAGATGATCGAGCATGGGATTTTCCCTTCGGTCATGGAGGAGAGTGATGATGTGCCAACTTCGACCTTCATCCATGGTGACGGTGATGAGATGGTTGAGTATTTCTCCTTGACCACGGCGACGTATGATGACTTGAGTGACTTGTGCCACGATATTGAGAGTGAGAGTGTCTTCACCACTGGCCCCATATATGATGAGTTGCCCCAATTCCCATGTGAGGAGAGCCACAACCCCCGCCACTTGAGTGAGATGAGTGACTCCACCATATGTGAGTTTGAGTGCACCTTCCTGGAGGGAGTGAGTGAGCCACCACATAGAGAGAGTGAGACCACTTCAATTTCTAATGACTTAACCTCTACGTCTATTGTGTCTTATCATTTGGTGCTAGGTCCCATATATGATGACGCGCCGATACATGATGGCTTCTTCCTTCCTTTGGACAAGACGATGGCCATGGTGGAATATGATGCACCCCCCAAATGGTTCCATCAAGATGAAGATGACCACCATTTGGTCTTTCCCACCTCACCTACACCACTTGAGTGGAATGAAAAAGGTAACATAGGTGACGGTGATGCTCTAGTCCCACTAGTGGACATTCTTGACATTGATTGCTTGCATGATGTTGATCAACCTATTACCATGCTTCATTCTAGTATGATTTCCCCATGCGATGATTTACCCATTTATGATGAGTTCGATGATTTTCATGTGGAGTCTATTAGTTGTGATACCATGTTACATAGGATTTCTTGTGACAATTCTTTAGGTCACATCATGTTTGACAATCTGCTTGACTTGTCATATGTTATGCATAAGATCAACCATATGTTATATTTGCAATCTCATCGTAGTGACTATGCATATGCCATTAAAATTAACCCAATTTGCACATATGGCATAGATGACAAGCCCATGGTTATTGGCATTTGTTTTTCTTGTGATGATATTGATATGCTCCCTTTGCATCATTTATCTCATATGCCATGCCATGACTACCTAGCTTCGGATATGCATTGTTTTGGATGTTGTCCATTTTCTCCATATGATATCCCCGCGATTGCTCGTGAGGAGACCCCCATAGTTTCCTCATAGATGTTAGGAGATTTTGATTCATCCTACCCATTGCATGATCCCAATACTTGTGTGCACAATATGCTTCCTGTGAATAAACATGCTATTGATGTGCCATATACTTGCATTCTCAATTTGTGTCCCCATCGTGTCATACACAATAACTATTCTTTCATGATGGATGATATGTTCTTATACCATGCATCAAATTTCTTTGAGCGATGCTTATCTTGTGCTAACTCTCACGTGCACATACACATCATGATGGATGATGTGTACATTTACCACGCACACAACTTTTTTGGCTTGTGTCTCTTTTGTGTAGGTACCCATGAATACTTTTCAACCTCGCAATCCCATGAGTTGACAAAACGAGCTCTAGAGAGCAATGATGACTTGGGATCCCATGGATTGTCTTTCCCACCGCTCTGTTCGCGCAAAGACTTCACGCATTTCTTCTACATGGCCCTCACTTGGCTATGGGTTATTGTCCATTACATATTATATGCCCATCTTGCCATGTTCACTTTGCATGATATGCTTATTCATATGCCTTTACCATGCATTTGTGACCCATGCTTTGCATTGCACATGATGATTGATTCTACTATTTGTATGTGTATTTGCAAGCTTGGTGGAGATATTGCTTGTTATTGCCATGATTGCTTTGTACCCCATGCCTATGATGATACTATGATCTTTCTTTGTGTTCGTGCTTGCGATATGTCATGTGTATTGCCTATGTCTATTATTTGCTCACATGACATGATTGCCATGATTTCCTCTAGTATGTTGCATCTTCGCACTACTAGCTTGCACGAGTTGATTACTATGCTTGCTTATGTTGCATCACCAATGATTCATACTTGCTCATTTCATGCGGTTGATGACAACCATCTACATGCTTTGCACATGATTATTATTGCTTCTTGTCATATATCTCCATATGTTGCCTCTCTCATGCTAGATGATTTGCCATGTATTGAGTGCAATTATGCCCGTAGTCTTGATAATGAGTTTGCCCCCATAGCATTCTCGCATATATTTGGAGATTTTGACATATTCCTTGTGAAGCATGCTTGTCTTACCTCTTTGCACCATATACCTAGTGCCATGAATATTGCCATTGTTGCATCATATTATTCATGCACTTGTGCTTCTAATGGTTATGTGCAAAAGAAGAGAACCATTATGATGGATGATGTGTTTATCTACCATGCACATACGTTCTTTGTTTTGTTATGTGCATGTGTAGGATACTTCGAATTCGTGTCAACTTCCACATCACGTGAGTTGACAATTCGAGCTCTTTAGAGTGATCCACCTTCTACCACGACGATTCTACATTGCACTTGCTTGTACCGCAGCATTGTGAAGGACGCACAAGGACACGCCTTCAAGGTGACATCTTTCTTGATCATGGATATGACGGATCATACTACTTGTGTTGATTGCACCATGAGACTTATTGTTCATCTTGGACCATTTGATTGCACACATGTTAGATCTTGCTTTGACTTGTCATTTTCACCATCCCATGCATCATGATATATATGCCTTGTGTGTTGCATCCAATTCTTGGATTACTTGCTCCTCTCATATGTTTGGTTGCAACAATGTCATCACTTCACATATGCTAGGTCCCATTGATTGCTACATGCTTGCCTTGATTGCCTCACACATGATGAACAATTGCTCTTTCCATTGTGTTGAGTGCCACACGATATTCACTACACCCCATGCACATTATGCTTGGATTGTCTTGCACTTGACCCATGTGATTAGACACTTCATTTTATTTGGTGTTGTGAATGCTTCTTATGCCTTTGAGGTAGATGCTTATTCTCTTGTTACACATAATTGCATCACTACCTCACATTTACATGCTTGTCCCCATGATATCTTTGCTTGTGCTCGATTGATATGCTTACATGCCATGTCACAATCCTTTGTCACACCATATGCTTTGCATGATGATGACACTTGTTTGGTGACTCACCTCTTGAATGCTTGGTTTTGCACTAACGCTAACCACATTTGTTTTTCCAAGTGTTTGTTGTGCTTACTGCTTTTGAAGGAATCACAAGATGGTGCGACATTGGAGAGTGCCCATTTCGAGCTTCAAGATGACAAGTACTTGGTGAACGTCCACTTCTACACGGCGAAGCCATCTCTTTCCCATGGTGATTTGGTTTTCGATCCGAGGTCGGATCTTTCCCAAGGGAGGGGAGATGATGCGGAGCATCCTATGGACATCACCATGTCAAGAGTCCGTTCGGCGAGTGACACGTGCGACATCTATTTCACAAACACAAAGGTGAATCATCTCCTTTACACGTGCTCACTTGACACCTTCGAGGATGGTATACTACTTGACACTCCACTCATGTGCATGCATAGGTATAGTTGGAACACTACGGACGAGGAGGAGGAGTGCAAGCGCCAAGGAACAACTACACCAACCACGAGGGAAGCCTGGACACGACGAGGGAAGAAGACAGAGCTGCTGAAGCTACAGCGGCCGGACATCCGGCGCCTGGGCAGCCGCGCAAGAGCTGCCCCAACAGACGGCCAACGACATCAGCATCCGGACATCCGGCCCGTGTGCCCGGACATCCGGCCCCGCCAACTCCCGGACATCCGGCCTCTCCCCCGGAGATCCGGCGTCCATCACAGAACACCGCCGAAGCTGGGCCACGCCAGCCCGGACATTCGGCCAAGGGCCCGGACATCCGGCTCTTCCCGAGCCGCCGGACATCCGACTTCCAGCCCGGACATCTAGACAAGTCAATCCAGAGAGCATCATGACTAGCCCCGTCAGCTCGGACATCCGGCCTACCAGCCCGGACATCCGGCTCCCCGTGAAGCCCCGGACATCCGGCCCGACCCCCGGACATCCGTCCCTCCCTGCCTGCATGCAGTGCTTCTGGGCCGAGGCCCATGTACCCCTTCGCCCCTTAGACTATATATACTTCCCCTCCACCTACGTTTTAGGGTTAGCAAAGGATTAGCTCATTCGAGAAAGAGATTTGCTCATCCATTACGGATCTACTCCACGAGAGAGACTGCGGCCCCTCTACGGAGAAGATCACCTTGGATTCAAGACCCACTCTTGGGTGGCCCCCTTCAAGACCTCCTCATGGAGATGAACCTTACCTTGTATCTTTCCCTTTGTTGTTCATGTACCTTATGGATCTTGTGTGTTTGATTGTCTAGTGGATGTGTGATTGGACTTGTTCTTGAGTGTTCCCCCTTGTGATTTCTTCCCGTTCTTCCCCGTGTTCTTCGTGTTCTTAGTTGGTATCCGCTCCTTTCGTGAAAGATCAGCCGTATAGGGTTCCACCCTACATCAGGTGCTTACTAGAAGCCCGTAGCAGCCACGTAAAGCTTGCAACAACAAAGTATAGTACTTCTAACTTGTTTTTGCAGGGCATGTTGTGATGTGATATGTTCAAGACATGATGTGATATACGTTATTGTATGAGATGATCATGTTTTGTAAAAGTTATTGGCAACTGGCAGGAGCCTTATGGTTGTCGCTTTATTGTATGCAATGCAAACGCCATGTAATTGCTTTACTTTATCACTATGCGTTAGCGATATTCGTAGAAGCAATAGTTGGCGAGACGACGACGATGCTACGATGGAGATCAAGGTGTCAATCCGGTGACGATGGAGATCATGACATTGTTTTGGAGATGGAGATCAAAGGCACAAGATGATGATGGCCATATCATGTCACATATTTTGATTGCATGTGATGTTTATCTTTTTATGCATATTATTTTGCTTAGTACGGCGGTAGGATTATAAGATGATCCCTCACTAAAATTTCAAGGTATAAGTGTTCTCCCTGAGTATGCACCATTCGACAGTTCGTCGTGCCAAGACACCACGTGATGATCGGGTGTGATAAGCTCTACGTTCACATACAACGGGTGCACGACACTTTTTGCATGTGCGGAATACTCGGGTTAAACTTGACTAGCCTAGCATATGCAGATATGGCCTCGGAACACTTCGAGCGAACGTGAATCATATAGTAGATATGATCAACATAGAGATGTTCACCATTGAAAACTACTCCATCTCACGTGATGATCGGACATGGTTTAGTTGATATGGATCACGTGATCATTTAGATGACTCGAGGGATGTCTATCTAAGTGGGAGTTCTTAAGTAATATGATTAATTGAACTTAAATTTATCATGAACTTAGTCCTGATAGTTTTTGCATATCTATGTTGTAGATCAATGGCCCGTGCTACCGTTCCCTTGAATTTTAATGCGTTCCTAGAGAAAGCTAAGTTGAAAGATGATGGTAGCAACTACACAGACTGGGTCCGTAACTTGAGGATTTTCCTCATTACTGCATAGAAGAATTATGTCCTTGATCACCGGTAGGTGCAAGTCCTGCTGCAGGAGCAACTCCGGATGTTATGAACGTATGGCAAGCAAAATTTGATGACTACTCGATAGTTCAGTGTGCCATGCTTTACGGCTAAGAATCGAGACTTCAAAGACGTTTTGAACATCATGGAGCATATGAGATGTTCCAGGAGTTGAAGTTAATATTTCGAGCAAATGCCCGAGTTGAGAGATATGAAGTCTCCAACAAGTTCTATAGCTGCAAAATGGAGGAGAATAGTTACACAAGTGAACACATACTCGAAATGTCGGGTACCATAACCACTTGACTTAGCTGGGAGTTAATCTTCCCGATGATAGTGTCATTGACAGAGTTCTTCAATCACTGCCACCAAGCTATAAAGGCTTCATGATGAACTATAATATGCAAGGGATGAACAAGATGATTCTCGAGCTCTTCGCAATGCTCAAGGCTGCGGAGGCAGAAATCAAGAAGGAGCATCAAGTGTTGATGGTTAACAAGATCACTAGTTTCAAGAAAAAGGGAAAAGAGAAGAAGGGGAACTTCAAGAAGAATAGCAAGAAAGTTCCTACTCAAGGGAAGAAGCCCAAGTCCGGACCTAAGACTGAAACTGAGTGCTTCTACTGCAAAGGGACTGGTCACTGGAAGCGGAACTGCCCCAAGTATTTGGCTGATAAGAAGGATGGCAAAGTGAAAGGTATATTTGATATACATGTTATTGATGTGTACCTTACTAATGCTCGTAGTAGCGCCTGGGTATTTGATATTGGTTTTGTTGCTCATATTTGCAACTTGAAGCAGGGGCTACGGATTAAACGAAGATTGGCTAAGGACGAGGTGACGATGCGCGTTAGAAATGGTTCCAAGGTCGATGTGATCGCCGTCGGCACGCTACCTCTAAATCTACCTTCGGGATTAGTTTTAGACCTGAATAATTGTTATTTGGTGCCAGCGTTGAGCATGAGCATTGTATCTGGATCTTGTTTGATGCGAGACGGTTATTCATTTAAATCATAGAATAATGGTTGTTCTATTTATATGAGTAATATCTTTTATGGTCATGCACCCTTGATGAGTGGTCTATTTTGTTGTATCTCGATCGTGGTGATACACATATTCATAATATTGATGCCAAAAGATGCAAAGTTAATAATGGTAGTGCAAATTATTTGTGGCACTGTCGTTTAGGTCATATTGGTGTAAAGCGCATGAGGAAACTCCATGCAGATAGGCTTTTGGAACCACTTGATTATGAATCACTGATAATCCCCAAGTGTAGGGAATCATCGTAGCAATTCCCAATGGTGGAAGTGATAAGTATGGAGAGTCGAACCCACAAGGAGCTAAAGGTAAGATCAAAATTCTCTCAAGTCCTATCTGCCACTGATACGACTCTACGCACAGCGAACGTTTGCTTCCAACTAGAAACAAGAAATAAGACTACGTTGTGGGTATGAAGAGGATAAATTTGCATGATATCAGAGAGCTAAAATATAAAATTAAGTGCTGTTATCATAAAGTTAAAATATATTACTAAATATTATAAATAGCGAGTGTGGAATAATGATGGGTCGATGTGAGGAATTGTCCTAGGCAATTGTTAACAAGATCGGTAATCACTATTGCAATTTCATATGAGGGAGAGGCATAAGCTAACATATTTTCTCATATTGGATCATATGCACTTATGATTGGAACTTTAGCAAGCATCCGCAACTACTAAAGATCATTAAGGTAAAACCCAACCATAGCATTAAAGCATCAAGTCCCCTTTATTCCACACGCCGTGACCCACTTATCTGTGTTTATGCTTCTGTCACTCGAGCAACACAGACAATAAGTAAACCATGGACATATTGCAACATCCTACAGCGGGAATCCCTCACGCTTGCGCAACATGGAGGGCACCATAGGACAGCACCAAAATAAAACATACAACTCATACCAATCTTGATCATCAATCAACCCAAAGACAAAGGATATCTACTCAAAACATCATAGGATGGCAACACATCATTGGATCATAATATGTGGCATAAAGCACCATATTCAAGTGGGGATTACAGTGGGGTGCGGGAGACTGGACCGCGTAAAAGAGATGAGGATGGTGATGTTGATGAAGACGATCACCGCGGTGATGATTCCCCTCCCGATGGCACTCCGGCGCCACCGAGAGAGAGGAGGAGAGGTTCTTCCCCTTGTGCTTCCTCCTCCATGGCCTCCCCCCTGGATGGGGATAGGTTCCCACTCTGGTCCTTGGCCTTCATGGTGATGATGGCCCCTCCGAGATCCTCCTCCATGGCCTCCGGTAATGATGGGCCCCTCCGGCAGCCTGCCGGAGAGGGCCTAGATTGATTTCTTGTGGCTACAGAGGCTTGCGGCGGCAGAACTTCCTATCTAGGTTCTGTTCTAGGATTTTCTTGATTTATAGGAGGAGTTGGCGTTGATTTCACGTCAGGGGGCCCTCGGGGAGTCCACGAGGCAGGGGGTGCACCCCAGGGGGGGTGGGCGCGCCCCCACCCTCGTGGGGCCCACGGGACTCCCCCCCGGTAGATTTTTGTTCAGTATTTTTCATATTTTCCAGAAAAATTCTCCGTTGATTTTCATCGCGTTCCGAGAACTTTTATTTCTGCACAAAAACAACACCATGGTAGTTCTGCTGAAAACAGCGCCAGTCCGGGTTAGTTCTAATCAAATCGTACCAAAATCATATAAAACTATTGTAAACATGGCATGAATACTTCATAAATTATAGATACGTTGAAGATGTATCAATCACTTGATGCTTGTGAACCATGCCTCATGGGCAAGATGACTAAGACTCCGTTCTTCGGAACAATGGAGCGAGCCACTGACCTATTGGAAATAATACATACTGATGTATGCAGACCGAGGAGTGTTGAGGCTCGCAGCGGGTATCGTTATTTTCTAACCTTCACAGATGATTTGAGCAGATATGGGTATATCTACTTAATGAAACATAAGTCTGAAACATTTGAAAAGTTCAAAGAATTTCAGAGTGAAGTGGAAATTCATCGTAACAAGAAAATAAAGTTTCTATGATCTGATCGCGGAGGCGAATATTTGAGTTACGAGTTTGGTCTTCATTTGAAACAATGTGGAATAGCTTCGCAACTCACGCCACCTGCAACACCCACAACGTAATGGTGTGTCTGAACGTCGTAACCGTACTTTATTAGATATGGTGCGATCTATGATGCCTCGAGTGAAGTCTGTTTTAAACCTTCAATTCATAGGGCTCGTCAGAATCAAACCCCAACCTCCAAATCCCTGAAATTGACACTCTCTACTCACTAATCCAGGTCTATCTCAACCCTAAGTCTGTCTGGACTAGTTTGTCACATTAGGAAAATGACGATCCCGGCCGTGATCATCACTACGAAAAAAAGACACATCCATGACATTTTGGGCCGAACGAAATTTTTTTCTGTCATACATATGACACTTCTATGACGATAATTGTGACAAAACCCGGTATCATCATAGATGTGGTGGGCTCCTACTTCTATGACAAAAATCATGATGAAAATGGGCTTTTCGTCTTGGGCGGACGGGCCGCAGCTGCATGACATTCCTTGGGCCGTCCATGATGGAAAAAACCGTGGTAGAAGCAAGGGGAGGAAAATTTGAGGAGTTGCGATTCTGATGGGAGGTCGGGGCGGCGATCTGCGTTTCTCGTACACGCGTGCGGCGTTGGCTCTAATCGAACCCGAGTGAGGCGTTGGGCTCTAATCGAACTCGGCGATCGATCGATGGTGTTAATCGAACCCGATGGGCGATTCCTTTGCTACTGCTGCTAATCAAGCCGATCGATTGGATGAGCAGTGGCGTTGCGTGGGGGGGGGTTGGATGAGCAGATGGCGGTGGCGTTGCATCTGGATGAACAGGACCCGTGGTGTGGAGGGCTGGATGAATAGTAGGCGGTGGAGGGTGGCCGTGGAGGGTGGTTGAGCAGGAACCCATGGTGTGGAGGGCTGGATGAACATTAGGCGGTGGAGGGGTGCCCGTGGAGGGTCGTTGAGCGATGGCGGTGGAGTAAGCGCGGTGGAGGCTGGATGAGCAGGGAGCCCGTGGAGGTGGAGGAGGTCGGCGGTGGAGATGAGCGGTATCCGTGGAGTCCCATTTTGCGATCGCCACACCCTCCCGATGAACATGACCCACGTTTCTACCGTAGCGCTCCAACACAAGTCCGTTTCGTCCGTTTTGCGGTACGCCACACCCCTCCCGATCAACAGGACCACCGTTTCGACCGTAGGAGGTCCGTTTTCTCCGTTTTGCGGTACACCACACCCCTCCCGATCAACAGGACCCCCGTTTCGACCGTAGGAGGTCCGTTTCCTCCATTTTGCGGCGCGCGGACCCTCCGATGAACAGGATCCCGTTTTGAACGTGGCCGGTCGAACACAAGGCCGTTTCCTCCGTTATGCGGTACGCGAGGCCTTGTTTCCATCGCCTGTTCCGTCCAAGCCCTCCCGATGAACACGACCACGCATTCCGTTCCGACCCAGCGGTTGGCTCCCACGTTCCGTTGCCTCCCGATGAACACGGCGCATTCCGTTGCCTCCCCATGAACACGGCGCATTCCGTTGCCTCCCCATGAACACGACGATGGCGCTGTTTCTCCGTTCCAACCCAGCCATGTGCGTATGCGCGAGTAGGCGTTCGAGACCCTGCCTGTATGTACGTACGTGGCCGTCTTTTCTTTCTTGCACACTCGCCGCTGTACATACGTATACATGCTACGTGCGCGCCTCTACTACGACACGTGTACGCCTCTACAACGACCAGTATGTACGTACACGTTGGCGACCAGAATGACAACGCTACGTACGCTTCGACCAGGTGGGTCCCGACTATCAGGCACTTCCTTGCCTGCGAAGATGTAGCTGGTGGGTCCCAGCAGTCAGGGGGCGAATCATTTTTTTGCCCGGACGCACTTCCTTGCATGCGAAGATGTAGCTGGTGGGTCCCAGCAGTCAGGGGGCGAATCGTTTTTTTTTGCCCCGACGCACTTCCTTGCGTGGGAAGGTGTCGCTGGTGGGTCCCAGCGGTCAGGGGGGCGAATCGTTTTGTTTTTTTGCCCGGACACACTTCCTTGTGTGCGAACATGTAGCTGGTGGGTCCCAACAGTCAGGGGAAACGTTTTTTTCATGAAATATGGTGGCCCGTCCGGTGGGTCCCAGCTGTCAGGTGGAGGAATCATTATTTTCCGCGTAATAAGGAGGCACTTCCTTGCTGCGGTCGTGGACCCAGCTGTCAGCCTCTCCACGTACAGTCCATGTCTGATGGAAGTCGTTCCTTGACCACGTTGACCACACCGCGCCAAGAGCACCAGGGTGGTGGACGACGGCGAGGCTTAGGAAGGGGACGACAGGGAGCCGGGGAAGATGCGGCAGTGGAAGCCCGCGGGGAGAGGAGTACGAGGGTTCACTGGTTCGGCTGCGATGTGAGGCTGCCGTCGCCCAGGGCCTGGCCAGCGGTGGGAATAGTAGGGGCAGTGAGGCCTCCGCGGCAACACAACCCGGCCACGGAGGCGGGGAGCATGCGGCACGACCGGGCGCTGCTTTGGGCGGCTGGAGCAAGAAGACCAGAGGTTGAAGAAGCACTACGGCCGTTGGATGGACATCATGCGGTCACTGGAGCTAGAATCGTTCATATTGAGTAAAGTTGACAAAGGCCCCGTCCCAGTCAACTTAGTAGGCCCACAAGTCAGCCTCCCACCATGATGGGTCCCAGCTAGCAAGGGGAGTATTCATTTTTTTGTGCGTAACAAGGAGGCACTTCCGGTGGGTCCGAGCTGATAGCACGGGGAACGTTTTGTTTCGCGAAATATGCTGGCCCGTCCGGTGGGTCCCAGCAGTCAGGGGGGAAACGTTTTTTTCGCAAAATAAGGTGGCCCGTCCGGTGGGTCCCTGCTGTCAGGTGGAGGAATAATTATTTTGCACGTAATAAGGAGGCACTTCCTTGCGGCCGCTGGACCCACCGCCAGCCTCTCCACGTCTGATACTCTTCCGATGGAATTCGATTCGTTGACCACGTTGACCACGCCGCACCGAGAGCACCGGGCGGTGTTACGGACGACAGCGAGGCCTAGGAAGGGGCGACATGGAGTCGGGGAAGACGCAGCGTGGTAGCCTTCATGGAGAGAAGTACGAGGTTCACTTTGGTTGGTGTGGCGTGAGGCTACCGTCGCCGCAGAATAACAGGGGTGTGGGTGAGTAGAGGGATACCACGGGCCAGCGGTGGGAGTAGTAGGGGCGGTGAGGCCTCCGCGGCATCACAGCCGCCACGAGGCGAGGAGCACGCAGCACACGACCGGCGCTGCTTTGGTAATTTGGAGCAAGAAGACCAGAGGTTGAAGAAGCACTATGGCCGTTGGATGGACATTGTATGGTCCTTTGGAGCTAGAATCGTTCATATTGACTAAGTTGACAAAGCCCTCCGTCCCGTCAACTTAGTTGGCCCATTAAGTCATCCTCCCACTATGGTGGGTCCCATCTAACGGGGTGGGTATTCATTTTTTGTGCGTAATAAGGAGGCACTTCCTTGCGTGCGAAGATATAGCTGGTGGGTCCGACATGTCGGTAGAGGAACGTTTTTTTCAAAATCTGAGGCCCTTCGGTGGGTCCCAAATGTCGGTGGTGGAATCATTATTTTCTTGCGTCACAGTCCACGGCCGATGGATGTCGTTCGTTGACCACGTTGACCAGGCATGCACCGAGAGCACCATGGCGGTGGACGACGGCGAGGCCTAGGAAGGAACGACACGGAGCCGGGAAGACTCGGCAATGGTTGCCCACGGTGGGAATACGAGGTTCTTGGTCCGCTGCCGTCGCGGAAAATAACAAGAGGTGTGGATGAGTAGAGGAATGGCACGGCCAGCAATGAAGTAGGGTGGGCGGTGCGGCACAGGCGGCACACAGCCGACCACGGAGGCGGGGAGCGAGCAGTCCCACCGAGCTGGTTTGGGTGGCTGGAGCAAGAAGATCAGATATTGAAGAAGCAACACGGCCGTTGGATTAACATCCAACGGTCACTGCTGCTAGAATCGTTTGTGGACTAAGTTGACAAAGCCAAAGTACACGTCAACCTAGTAGACCCACAAGTCAGCCTCCAAATCTGTCCCAAACAGCATACAGCCCGAAATTTCTAGCCAGATTCAAATTAATTTTAAATCTAAATATACCTTAATTTAAATTCAATGAAATTTTACCCGCACAAAAACAATGAAATCTAAAATATCAAAATCCGAAAGAAAACAGTATTTGGGAACTAATTGCCTGTTTGCTGTATTTTTTCATTTTACAGCCCATTTATTATTACTTACAGCCTATTTCTTATTACTTATAGCCCATTTACTATTACTTATAGCCCATTTCTTATTACTTATAGCCCATTTTCTGGGCAAAATGCATCCCTCCTCGTCTTGAAATATTTTCGGCCCAGCAGGGCGTAGAAAAGCAAGTAGGCCTATGTTGGTTATTCTGCAAAAAACAAAATAGCTGCCTAGCCATTTTTCAGAAAGGAAAAAAAAAAGCTGGGCTGGTCATGTGCTAAACATATGAAATAAAAGCCTGGGCTAGGCAGACCACGGGTCCCGCACAACCCAGTTGATACCCTTCTCCGTCCGAAAAAACAAAATTACTGCAAGCTGCTGGGTCCCTACTGTCATCCTCACCATGTACAGTCATCTCCTTATTCCTCTCGGTTGTTGACCATGTTGACAACATCGGAGGGCGGTGCCGCGGCGAGCGAACCAAGGCGGAGGACGATGGTGAGTCCTCGGACAGGAACGAACAGGAGCCGGGGAAGATCACAACTAGCCGTGGGAGGCGGGAGCAGGCGGTCCCGCCGGCGCTGGTTTGGCTTTGGCGGCTCGAGGAAGAAGAGACTGAAGAAACGCGACAGACGTTGAATGTCAATCGAACTGTCAAGGTTGGCACAATCATTTTTTGACTAAGCGGACACCAAGTAGCATACTTTTTTATATATAGGAAGAAAACTGCAAGGAAAATGCGTTCGTGTGCCGTCCTCCTCACAGGGAACGTTCGCCACATAAGTGACTAGCACCCTTGGTTTTCAACCGAGGTCTTGGGTTCGAGTCCGAGGAACTCTCAATTTTGTCCTCCTTCCTTCCTCGCAAAAAGGGAAAGAAAATCAAAGACTTGGGAAGGCGTCTGAACAAGCTAGTGTACCCGAAAAAGAGGCGTTGCGAGTTTTAGAAAAAAGAAAGGCGTGCTCGTAGCTGGTTCGAATCCAAACCTAGACTATGACTATATATGGTGCTATGCTACTCGCAAGTAATGAAACCGACATATCCAACGTTCGCCTCTCCTCTTCTCTACTTACTCGCTTAGCATCGAAGCTCGCCGCAGCAACCATGTCCGTTGGCTGCTCGTCCACCGCTCTTGAGCAGCAACAACCAGATATCGCCAAGTCGCCACCCGTACCATCGCCATGGGTCTCATCACACCCCTGCCAAGCACGCAAGCACCGCAGCCGATTGCTCATCGCAACCCGCTGCCGTTGGTGTGGTGCCACTGCTGCAAATCACGCAGAGTCATCCGTCGCGTCTCAACCACAATCCGCAACCCTGGCCGAGTCTTCTACAAATGCCCGAATCATGGGGTAATAATATGTTTAAGTGTTGTTCGGCTGCTTTTAGTTGCTGATTTTTTTTAATAGTTTAGTTGATGATCTTCCAATTTGATTCGTGCAGAAAAGGGAAAATTCGTGTGATTTTTATTTCTGGGGAGTTGCTGATGTGGGGGAATGCAACTACGCTGATTATTTGGTTAGCCGAGGAATTCCAATACCAGCAGGTTGGGGTGTTGAACAAATGGCAAGGAGCGACGAAGAGGAAGATGCAGAGCAGAAGGTTAAAGATGCAGTTCCTCTGATCATGGCCAAGCAACAGCTGCTGAACGGCCTTGACAGCAATGAGGAGATGAAAGAGCTTGTGAAGATAATGGGAAAAATCGATGTGCTCTGTAGGATGATTGTCTCTTTATTTGCAGTGTATGTACATGAGCACTTTGCTGAAACTAGTAATGAATGAAACCTGTGTAGCAGGCTCGGCATAGTGTTGTATACATCTAATGATTTCTATTAACAAAAATCAGGGGGTATCCCCTTTTGCTCATATAAATAAATAAATAGCAGAGGCCCTGTCGGGTCAGCTTTGTTCTCATTCGAAGACATCGAGCAAATTGCAGTCCAACAGCAAACTATGTCATCAAATTCAAGTTTCACAGTCAAATATGAGTACAACTAAACAACAATGTCATCATGTTTTAGTTGTCATACAATCACCAAACACAAATCAGCATACATAACAAGTGATGTTCTCACAGCAAAATACTAAACAACATGTTCATCAGGTTTCAGTTGTCATAGCAAACACAATTTCACATAGTAGATAAAAAATGTCTTCTGACAGGCAAATACGACAAAAGCAATGTAATCATCATCCGCAGCAGCAGCGTCAACATCTTCGCCATGTGTATCAGTCTGAATCGTAATTCCCCACGGTGTCATCTTCTTCTTCGTCCTCGAACGTTGGCTTCTTCTTGATCAACTCTTGTATGTCCACAACACGACAGGCAATCTTTTTGCCGGCGTCATTGACGTGATGGTTCTCAAAGATATTAGGAACATCTGTGTTATCTTGTACATCAGGAGCAGTGTAAGCATCATCTTGTTGTGCAACTTCATTAAACGAATTCCTCTGCTCAAACCTTTGCAATACTCTCTAGTCATCGCTACGTGCAAATGTGTCTTCCAAGAAAAATATCTGTGTTGCTTGATTTGCCAAAATAAAAGGCTCGTTGGTGCAGTACGCCGCCTTGACATTGATGGATTTGAAATAATCATCAGCCTGGGTTTTGCGATCCTAGAAAATAGGTTATACCAACGAAAGCACAATGAACCACACACCGATGATCCTCGAAATCGAGATATCTGGCTGAACAATGTCTGTTATGTTAGCATACATTTCAGTTGTCTCTTTGTCATACGTATCCGTGCTCATGATGGCACTATTTTGTGTTTTCCTGCCTTCGTCTCGTGCAAGGGTGTTGTAGCGCACATCTCCAACAACGCAAGATTCATAATGTCTTACCCGAGTATCAGGACCCATTGCTAGTGAGTAAAGGGCATCATCAACTGCCTGCCCATCCTCCCGCATCTTCTTAACCTATGGTTAGAAAATAGACAAGCTGATCATCTTATGTACTCAATATATTAAAAAAACTGACAGTCCACTTCAAAAGCTTACATGGTTCTTGAACCATTTTGCAAATCCTGCCATAACCAGTTTGTCAATGTTTCTTGGATTTTGCGGCAGTAACTCCTCTTTGTAGATGCTGCACAACATAGTGATCGCGTCAAACATCTAAATATATAAGAATGTGCTGCAAGTTTAGTAGATTATGATGTATAAGCTGCGATCTCGCACTTACTTGATATAAGGTAGTATCTCAGGATAGTTATTCAACACATACCAAACCATTTTGTCCAAATCTTTAGGTTTGTTCTCTTGTCGACTCTTCCGTAACTCGAATGTAATAATCGAAAACATTGAGCCCGGGATTGTCTTCACCCACCTCTTTGCTAAGCTGATCAATTTGTTTCAATGTATTTTGAGCAGAATGTCAATGCTTCTATAGCAATGTAGGCCTCTGCAATGGAACCCTCGGGTCTAGCTCTGTTCCTAACATAGCCCTTGAAAGTGCCTAGCCGCCTTTCAATAGGGTACATCCATCCATCTTGTCTTCGGACCTCTAAGTAGTGCCTCATCGGGTAGATGAACAGCCAAATGCACCATCACATCAAAGAAGGCTGGAGGATATATCTTCTCAAGGTCGATATGATAGTTGGTATCTTGTCTCTAAGACGCTCCAAAGCATCTATCCTGATATTTCTACTCAGAGTTCCTCAAGAATTGTCCCAACTCTGCAACTCTCTCAGATAAGTCGGGCAGCCCAATCCTCTAAGAATAATAGGTAAAACCCTTTGAAGTAGGACGTGGCAGTCATGAGTTTTCAACCCTTGTACCTTGTTTCCATCTGCACTGACTCTTCTTTCGGGGTTGGAAGCAAATCCATGTGGGAATCTCACACGTGACAGGACCTCGTAGAATTCTTTTCTTTTACCTTGTCCAAGGCATTACAGTGGTGCCATATCCCATGGTTTACCTTCATCTTGCACCGCAAATCCTTTCGATACCTGTGTGTCAAATCAATCCTAGATTTTAAGGTATCTTTCGTCTTGCCTTCAATGTTAAGAAGTGTGCCGATAATGCTGTCACATATATTTTTCTCGATGTGCATCACATCAAGATTATGCAGCAGATTCAAATCTTTCCAATACTCCAAGTCCCACAAAGTGGACCTGCGGGTAAACAATAATCTCTCTTCTACCGTTACGCTTCCTTTTCCCGCTACCATTACCAGGATGGTTTCCTTGTGTAATATGCCTGACCTTCTCTAATTCCACTTGCAACTCATCGGCGGTGAGCCTCTTTGGCGCATCACGGTTTTCATGCTTTGCATTGAACACATGTCTTCGGTATTTTCTAGGATGCGGCTTGTCCTTGGCAAGGAAACGGCGGTGTCAATGTAACAGATCTTGCTAAGTATTGCGTGTGACAAGGATTCTGTCACAATAACACATGCATTGTAACCATATGTCGTTCATACGACATAGTGCCCAAAGTCGGATAATCATGGATGCACCAAATTACAACAGCACGCAGAAAGAAATCAGCTGGTGGGCTGCTATATAGGTCTCGAGTGAGAACACCCTTCCATAGCTGTTGAAGTTCCTCCACAAGAGGCTCCATGAACAAATCAAAATCCTTTCCAGGACTTTTTGGACCTGGGATGAGCAAGGCCATCATGTAGTTTGATTCTTTGGTGCAGACATTTGGAGGCATGTTGTAAGGGATAACAAGCACTGGCCACATGCTATATGTGGCGCTCTGGTGGCTAAATGGGTTAAATCCATCTGAAGCTAAGCCAAGTCTAATGTTTCTCGGGTCAGCAGCAAACTCTTTGTGTTTATCATTGAAGTTTTTCCACTCACTACCATGAGATGGATGGCTCATTACATTCGATCTCTGTACTCCTCGTTCCTAGAATGCCACAAGACATCCTCTCTTGTTTCACATCATGAAACAACCTCTACAATCTTGGTGTAATTGGAAAATGTCTTAGAACATTATGAGGATTCCTCTTCACAAAGATCGCCATCTTTCCATCTTGATGATTTGCATTTCGGGCATTCACTTAAGTTGGCATAATCCTTCCTAATGTAACACAATTATTCTTACAAACATGGATCATATCATATCCAATTCCAACTGCACGAAAGAAATTCTTCATTTCTATGTAGGTGTGTGGCAGCTCAGACGATCTGGGAAAGATTTGCGGAAAGCAGCCAACATCGCATCGAATGATTTGTTGGTCATCCGCTCAGATGTCTTCACCAAGAAAGGTGACCATAGCTGAGAATCTTGACAGCTTATTTCACAGGGTGACAACAACGTTGCATTGTTCCAACATGCGGGCCCACCGTTTTCTTCTCGCATGTGAAAGTTCACGGAATGCACGAGCATTTAGTAGCATTGTTTCAATGTTGGTCAAACTCACTGGCTCCGCCACCACCACCTCCTCCTCCTCTTCCACTGAGCATCGAGGCGGATCAACATGGTGATCTGCTGCTTCCACGTAGTCAATAACATTGGCGTTCACAACTTCACCATGATGAACCCACCTAGTATATGTGACCGACATCCCATACAAGTGTAGATGATTTTGCACAGTTGATGGGGTCTTGTAATTGAATTCATACAACTGCTACACGGCGAGCACATCTGATTTGGACCACCGTACTCAGCTCGATAAAGTTCATGAAGTTTTCAACCCCTCGACATATGCAGTGGAGAATCTTTGAGCAGAAGTTGTCCAAGTCCTGTCCATCTGTTAGACATACAAATTAGTTCTTCTACTAGATATTACAGGAAAAACATATATGCTTTTTTATGAAGTCCAGAAAAAAATACCTAGGTCGATGTCTAAAGCTAAGGCAAGATATTTGGACGAGCAGATCTAAGTAACGAAATATATGTAAAGCTAATTCAGCAAACAGATTTGAGTGCTAAATTATGGCAGGCTGTTTCAGCAGTCAATGAGGCCGAGCACACAGCCATCGAACTAGATTGAGTATAAAACAGTGTAGAGCTATTTCACCTATCAGATTGGCTACTAGACCATGGCAATCTACGTCACAATAAATATATGGCAGGATATTTTAGCAACTAATCGGCCTTGGCATGCCATCTCAGCTAAGCAGATTTAGTGCAGAACAAGGCAAGGAAGCTTCTTAAGCAGAGCATATTGACAGTAAACTACTTCGGCAAACAGTGAGATTAACATCGTCTATCAGCTAACATTCAGCGCTACACCGACATGAACGGAGCCTCAGTCTAGAATGCGCGTACCGTGGGAGAAGCTGACCACCGTGTGTCTCCACACGAACGTCACCAGCGGTGGCGGCGCTGACCACCGTGCGCTTCCACAAGAACGTAGCCAGAGGTGGCGGCGCGGCTAGAGGACGGCAGTCTACGAGAGCGTGCTGTGGGAGCGAGAGGATCGCCGTGCGTCCCCTCGACGAACCGCGGCGCCGACGTATCGGCGCAGCGGGGAGGGCGGCTTTGGCGGAGTGAATGGAGTGGAGGGGGGGGGGGCGGGGGGAGGGGGGTTTGGTGAATATTTGGCCAAAGGGCGGTTGAATCGAATTTGGGGGGAATTTTTGTGTGTGTGTGTGTGGGGGGGGGGGGAGGATTTTCGCGCGGTGGGCGGGGGGAGTTTGGCGCATGGTCGGTTTCTCCAAGTGGAGTCCCACGTGTCAGTGAAGAGGCAAGCCGAAGAGCTTTCCGTTTGCGTGAGCCGTGTGTAGGACCGAACGTGTGTGGGGTGCAATGCGACCGCGACAGGAGTGCTGTGAGTGTACCGCCTTTTTTCCATTTAAACTAGGTGCTTCGCCCCTAAAAAAATGTTGCTTCACGCGATCCATCGATACTACTACTAGTAATCCGGTAATCCCGACTAAAACGGCGCGCGGGTCTTTCCCCGTGATATCTTTGGGAGGTTGGCTTAGTTGGGTTTTTATATTTGTCTCGGTTCAATAAAAGCGAGTTGGTGATGATGGTGTGCTGTCATCCTGCAATATAGGCCGTCCGATCTATATCTAACGGATAGGAAGGAAACTATGACAATTTACCCGCACTCCTCTCCACATTTGCAGATAAGGCTTTCCCTCGTTTATCCTTTTCTCCCACAAGATCTTGATCTTCCGTGCAACACACGGGCATCTTGCTAGTACTCCTACAATATGTATATTATTGTGAAAGTTCATATACACCGGCCGAGATTAATGCAAACACGGCAGATTTTCATTACATTTCGAACTTTTATAGGACAGAAAAATAAAAGAAACCCGACCCTAAACCTATTCTACGGCGGTGACCGACGTCCTCCATCTGCGATCTCTATGTACGGGGGCGGGGTTCAAGACCCGTGAAGTGAAGGCGCGGTCTCCAGCGAGGAAGTGTAGAACACGGGATACGGACCGGCCAGTTGGCACACCATGCCCTGCCGCCTCTCATGCCCTACTCATCCTTGGAGGAGTCCCCGACCTCGGCGGTGCCGGACGTTGGACGGCGGCAAGTAGGAGCGTGGTGGCGGTGCTCCCATCGCCGGCCGCCAGCGTAGCCACCGCTGTCGGTCGCGTCCAGCGTCGGCTACGCCGCTATTGCGTCGCGAGGCGACTTGGCGAGCGGCGACCTCGAGCTTCATCCCGAAGACAAGCTCTCCGCGAGCATTCGCACTTGCGGTCATGGCGGATGTGGTGCGGTAGGAGGACGATGCGCTATGATGTGGAGTTTAGCTGGGCGTTGCCGCTTTAAGTAGCACATTCCGGTGAGGCCAAGCATCCGGGTGCGTCATTAAGTCGCGGAGTTGGTTCCTCGGCACCGAGCCTCTTAACGACATCTGAGCAACGGACGGCATGAATGCGAGCAGCTGGCGCCGGCTGGGAACGCACGCAGCGACGGCGCAAGGGGCGAGGGCTTTGGTGTGCGGGGTAGTCACTGCGGTCGTGGCAACGTTGGGGATGCCCTTTGCTCAAATGCGATCCCGCATGTCATTGAACAAGAAAGACGACCGGCATGGTCTCAGGTCCAGAGGATGCAGTTGGCCGCGCTACACCACTCCGCGGACGCGTCGCGGCGCCCAGTGCATCCTTGACGAGCCGGGTGTTGGGGTGTGTTTGGATTGTGGCAAAAGTGCACCTTACCAAAATTTTGGTCATGACCCAAAGATTGGTCTTTGTTTGGATGGTTGCCATTTCTTTGGCATGCCAATGAACTCTAGCCAACTCTAGTTCATTTTTCTTGCCAATGTCGGCCAAATCATGGGCAACCAATACCTCAACCAAAATTTTGGCTACCCAATGCTTTGATGGGGCAACCTTGGGCACAAACCAAACATACCGTTGGTCGTGCCATGATACATCTCCAACGTATCTATAATTTTTGATTGCTCCATGCTACTTTATCTATTGTTTTGGACCATATTGGGCTTTATTTTCCACTTTTATATTATTTTTGGGACTAACCCATTAATCGGAGGCCCAGCCCAGAATTGCTGTTTTTGCCTATTTCAGTGTTTCGAAGAAACGGAATATCAAACAGAGTCCAAACGGAATGAAACCTCCGGGAACGTGATTTTCTCACCGAACGTGATCCATGAGACTTGGACCCTACTCCAAGAAGTAACAGAGGCGGTCACTAGGGTGGGGGGCGCCCCCCTAGGGCGCGCCCCCTGCCTCGTGGGCCCCCTATTGCTCCACCGACGTACTCCTTCCTCCTATATATACCTCGTGCCCCCAAGCGGTCGTAACAGGGCCAAAACCTAATTCCACCGCCGCAACTTCCTGTATCCACGAGATCCCATCTTGGGGCCTGTTAGGAGCTCATGGGAGGGGCATCCACCATGGAGGGCTTCTACATCATCACCATAGCCCCTCAGATGAAGTGTGAGTAGTTTACTTCAGACCTTCGGGTCCATAGCTAGTTGCTAGTTGGCTTCTTCTCTCATTTTGGATCTCAATACAATGTTCTCCCCCTCTCTCGTGGAGATCTATTCGATGTAATCTTGTTTTTGCGGTGTGTTTGTTGAGACCGATGAATTGTGGGTTTATGATTAAGATTATCTATGAACAATATTTGAATCTTCTCTGAATTCTTTTATGTATGATTGGTTATCTTTGCAAGCCTCTTTGAATTATCCGTTTGGTTTGGCCAACTAGATTGGTAGTTCTTGCAATGGGAGAAGTGCTTAGCTTTGGGTTCAATCTTGCGGTGTCCTTTCCCGATGTGAAGGGCAGCAAGGCACGTATTGTATTGTTGCCATCGAGGATAACAAGATGGGGTTTTTATCATATTTCATGAATTTATCCCTCTACATCATGTCATCTTGCTTAAGGCGTTACTCTGTTTTTAACTTAATACTCTAGATGCATGCTGGATAGCGGTCGATGAGTGGAGTAATAGTAGTAGATGCAGGCAGGAGTCGGTCTACTTGTCTCGGACGTGATGCCTATATACATGATCATACCTAGATATTCTCATAACTATGCTCAATTCTGTCAATTGCTCAGCAGTAATTTGTTCACCCACCGTAGAATACTTATGTTCTTGAGAGAAGCCACTAGTGAAACCTATGGCCCCCGGGTCTATTCTCATCATATCAATCTCCATTACTTTAATACTTGCTTTGTTTTTACTTTGCATTTTACTTTTCACTTTGCATCTCTATACTAAAAATACCAAAAATATTATTTATCATCTCTATCAGATCTCACTCTCGTAAGTGACCGTGAAGGGATTGACAACCCCTAAGGAGCTGTTGTAGCAATGTCATGAGCTTCCTTAAGGATTAATTGCCGTAGCTGTTGTTTCTTGGGAACCACCAAGCGGTTTTCAAAGAAGACAACACCTCGTTCATCTATGGAGAAACACTTAGCAGCTCCGCTAGCAATGTTCTCCTTGATCCGAGATATCCCTCTATCATACTGCTGAGCAGCTATGATTCGATCCGTGAGGTCAGGTTTCGCCACCAGGGTGGAAAGGAATCCTCGAGGAATAAGGTGAAGGTTAGGCTTACGGAATTCCTCGTGGAGAAATGGTTGACTTTGTTGTAACATCAGATTGTTACAATAAGATTTGCGACTTAGTGCGTCAGCCATGACATTGGCTTTGCCTGGGGTGTAAGATATTCCTAAGTCGTAATCTGTAATCAACTCGACCCAACGTCTTTGCCTGAGATTCAAATCCGGTTGGGTGAAGATATATTTCAGACTTTGGTGATCAGTGTAGATTTCGCAATGATTACCAAGAAGGTAATGTCGCCAGGTTTTGAGTGCATGAACCATCTGCTGCAAGCTCTAGATCGTCGTGGGATAGTTATCCTCATGTGGGCGAAGCTATCGAGAAGCGTGAAGCAATCACATGGCGATCTTGCATGAGTACGCAACCTAGTCCTTGTCGCGGCGTCGCAATAGATAATAAAGTCCTTAGAAATCTGGTGGAACAAATGCGGGAGCAGATGTCGCGTCTTTTCAGTTCTGAAAGCTGAACTTCGCCTTGTGGCGTCCATTCGAACTTTTTATCTTTCTTGAGGAGTTCGGTTAGAGGTTTAGCAACTTTAGAAAATTCTCGACGAAGCGGGCAATAGCTCGCTAAGCCGAGGAAACTCGAACTTGCTTGACCGATTCGGTGGAGTCGATCAAGGCGGCTTGAACTTCGCTTCGGGATTGACAGCAATGCCCTTACCAGAGATTACATGGCCTAGGTAGGTCACTTCTGGTAACCAGAATTCACACTTGGAGAATTTGGCATATAGGCGGTGCTCTCGAAGTTTCATCAATACTAGCCGTAGGTGTTCGGCATGTTCTTCCTCATTCTTGGAGTAGATGAGTATATCATCGAGGTATACCACGACGAATTTATCCAAATACTCCATGAAGATTGAGTTCATTAACCGGGAGAAGGTGGCTGGAGCATTGGTTAAACCGAAGGACATGACGGTGTACTCGTATTGGCCATAATGGGTAACAAAGGCCGTTTTAGGAATGTCCCCGTTCTTGATTTTGATTTGATGGTAGCCCAACCTCAAATCCATCTTGGAGAAGACTGAGGATCCAGCGAGCTGATCATACAGATCGTTGATCCTGGGGAGCGGATACTTGTTCTTGATAGTGACCAAATTGACAGGTAGGTAATCCACAACCATCCGAACCGTACCATCCTTCTTCTTGACGAAGAGGACGGGGCAAGCCCATGGAGATGAACTAGGACGGATGAAACCTTTTTGCAAGGACTCATCGAGTTGTTTCTTAAGTTCAGCTAGTTCTAGGGGTGCCATCTTATAAGGTCTCCTAGAGATTGGAACGGTTCCGGGAACAAGATCTATCACGAACTCGACATCCCTGTCAGGTGGAACACCTGGCAGTTCCTCTGGAAAGACATCCGGAAAATCACGGACTATCGGAATATCTTCGAGGTCTGGAAGGGGGTTGGCATTTAAGGAGTATAGCTGACGTTTCGACACTCGGGTTAAAACATTAACTGTCTTGCCCGAAGGATGGGTGAGCTGAACAGTTCTAGTAGAGCAATCAATCTTAGCATAATGGGCTGACATCCAGTCCATACCCAAGATGATGTTTATGTCCGAGGACTTGAGGGCTATTAGAGAAGCAAGAAAGACTAATCTGTCGACAAGAATTTCATTCCCATGACTTATTCTAGAGGTTTGCCATCTAGAACCAGGAGTTTGAATTTCCATGGAGGTATGCATGCCACAGAATGTGGTGTTGTGCAATCGAGCATAGCTCTCAGAAATAAATGAATGAGATGCTCCATTATCAAAAAGAACAGTTGCCGGATGGCAATTAACAAGGAGCGTACCGAGAACGACGTTGGGATCCTCATAAGTTTCTTCAGCAGAAACATAGTTGACATGGCCACGAGCGGTGGCAGTTGGTTTAGCATAGGGCACCTTTCCTGCTGGCTTGCCACGGCCAACAAACTTTCCAACTTGACTGGGGTTGTTTTGGGGACACTCACGGATATAGTGGCCCGTCTCTCCGCACTTGAAGCAAGTTATCACATTTGGGCGTGGAGCAGCATTAGCAGTGGGGCCTCCATAATTCTTGGGCGGAACATACTGCTGGTTGGGGCGAGGCGCCTCAAAGGATGGCCTCGGGGTGAACCTGGGTGGTAGAGCAGTATTTGGAATCCAAACCCGGCCTTACGGGATCGAGCGGATGAAGATCGAGTCACGGACGTGCTGCGTGAAGCTTCAAAATCAGTCCGCCTGGTTTGGTGATAGCCTTATTGACTAACCGGAAAAGAGGTGCACTCATGCGAGGCGAAGGTCTCGGCGTAGCTCGAGGCTAAGTCCTTGCGGAACCTTGCCGCTTCTTGGCATCGGTAGAAACTTCCTCGGGAGCATAACGTGCTAACTTCCCAAATTCACGGTATAAGCATCCTTTGTCGACCTACCTTGGGTGAAACTGCAAATTCCTCCCTTTTGCGATCCATAAGACCTTACGGGATGTGATGCTCACGAAGGCGGCACTGAATTCAGCCCAAGTTGTAATTTGTCCAACCGGACGCATAGCCTCATAATTCTCCCACGAGAGACTAGCAGGGCCTTCAAGATGATAAGCGGCAAAGGTAACCTTGTCGGCCTCAGCCACGTTGGCGAGAATGCAGCTTGTGGTAGATCTGCGAAGCCAATCATCCGCGTCGAGAGGCTCAGCGGAATATTTGAACTTCGTGGATACAGCTTGCGAAGTCATTGAGTGAAACCAAATCATTTCTTGGCTGGCGTGCGGTGTTTTGTTCAATCCGCTCCGATGGCGATTGGTCTCACGCTTATTGCGTTACGCTTCAAAGATAACCTCGGCCAAAGCTGGCGGTTGAGGCAGATTCACATTCCTGGTTGCACTAGCTTCTCCCTGCTCCGGGGCAGCAGGATTGTTGCGGGTGTTGACCATCCTAGGAAACAAAGCAAAGGTTTAAACCAGGATGGCAGAATTTAACAAGGAAGTGCGGAAGGTAATGGATAACACGGAATGCAAAGATGTTCATCCGTATGACATGGTAATATAACACTGCCATATATATACCAACGGTCATACACACCATTCATAGTTTAGTACAAGCCTGACGGAGTACAACTATAAGGAAGGCGTTACATCTCATCGGAAGCATTCCAACTCCTTATACATTATTTTTCTACACTTCCGGAACGATACACACTAAGTCATATTCCACAAGTCACGCAGGACGGTGGAAATACAACTAGTACCATACTAGGAATACTACTACTAACTCAGGCAGCTCCATAGTAGTCCTCATAGAAGTCACCACCCAAGCACGAAGTGGAACATGATCATCCGAAGCAGATAATCATGTGGAGCACATGGACCATAGGGACTCGGATGTGGCCGTGGTCCAACAAGCGGTGGCAGACGAGGCCCACGAGGAGGTGATGCCTCCAACCTCACGCCACTCCATAAAGTCTGGCAGACTAGCCCGCACAGGTACAAGTCCCTCATGTCCATATATCCGCTTGCACGGCAGGTGCAAACCGAGTCGAGTAGCCCAAAGGATCGAGCGGGCATTAAAAAGCTCCATACGCAAGGCCGGTTCTCACGGTCCTTGTCCTCCACATCTCGGTAGTAGTGCGAAGGTGAGTCCTCATGGGATGCATCGCTGTACAAACCACGAAGGTAGCCATGCGCCCGGGAGGGATCTTGGCATGTAGCGAAATCGGTGTTGCCCGACAAAGGCAGTTACAGCTCGAATAATAGTCATCATAGAATAGGCTGCATCTTGCGGACATTCCAATAGTGATTCCGAGCCCATAAGAACAAAGTGAAGTGGTTCAAGAGCTCCGGGATAAGATGGATAAATCCGGACCGTGCATAGATATTGGCTTTGGTTGAAATCCTAAACTGCTCCTCGACGGTATATTCAGGATACCATCGATAACAGACTCAATCATCACCGAACCAGCATTGCCGTGTGACCACACACACCAATGCAACGGGTCAGACGAACCACTTGGTTCTGGGGACGGGTGGCCATCTGAAAACACAGCCATAATGCAAAGACATTAGAATTTCTAGGGAAATTCGGGCAGCATAACATCTGTAAATGCTCAAAATCAGATTTGAGATATTCAAAAACAGATTGCAAAACCACTCAACAACATCATATCAAGGTTCTGGTTCAACTGATAGTATACTAAAAATTTAGTAGCACTGAACTGAGGATGTAACCAACAATCTTATGAGTTACTACGGATTAGTAACACGTGAACCTAATAGAGAGAAGAGAGCCTAGTCCTATACCCACGTAGAATGAGAATAGGATGACTCAGATCAGAGGGCATAAGATAAAGGAGTAAAAAGATCCTTACGTTCCCTCCCACAATCAATTCCCCTACTTATAACTAAAGCATTTCTAGACTCAACTTCGACCAGTTTGGCTTAGCGAACCTACAGGCAGCCCTACTCTGATGCCAACGCTGTCAGGACCCCGATTCCAAGTCACATCGACCTAGCCGGTAACACCTCATATCACTTTGCGGCCTCACGCACGGTATTCCCACGGGTGTCGCCTTACCATGGCCCGGGACCGTTTGCGCCTTTTGGCTCACGTATATGATAGTGTCGCTAGCATCCACATGACAAAGAACCCAGGCCGACATGGCTAGTCGTGAACCCAAAGCGGCGCTAACCTATGGGGACAGGCATACATGAATCACATCGAGCATGTCGGTCATCAACGTATATATTCGGGCTGTAGCACTGGGCTAACAGGACTCCGGTATCCCGGGCTGTAGCAGGCTAGGCAGGACTCCGAATACCACCGCGTGACATTTCCCGAAGGATGTACATAGGAACGCAAGTGAAACACATGCCGGCCAGTCAAGTGTCCAAGCAGTAGTGCTGGGCTAGCAGGACTCTGGTGAACCGGGCTGTAGAGGACTACTATCGCTCAGAAGCACAAGACTATATTTCCCCATATGAGAGGCTGCCAAGGACAAACAACTAGTTTGTCGGATCCCACCCATACCAAGCATTTCAATCATACACGCAATATGCCCGATATGAGTAAATACAACAAGGCATCACAACAAAACTCTACAACTCAAAGTACTTTATTTAAGAGGCTCCGAGGAGCCATACATAACATATTCATACAGGTAGGGGTCACATGACCCAACACTCAAGTCATACAATCATACAAGCACATGCGGAAGCAAACTAGTCTGAGTAGAGACTCTAGAAAGAAAGAAAGCTTGTTGGAGCCTTTCTATCTACAAGGGCCCTTCACAAGCCTGAGATCACCACCTGGGTGGCTAGCTCACTCGTCGAAGTCGAGATCTACATAGAATCCATCGGAGGGGGTAGTGTTGTCCTCTGAAAAACATTAATTAAGCAAACATGAGTACAGAGGTACTCAGCAAGTCTTACCACAGAATCCTATCATACATGCACATTCTCAAGAAGGTGGTGGAGTTATTTGCAGCAAGCCAGCTTTGACTCTTGGCTAAGCTATCCTACGTGACACCATTTGTAAAGCATTTGTCGCTTTGAGTCCACTAATCACCATCACAATACTCCACCGTGGATCCTCTCCGTCATCCCATGAGAGGGCCATCCATGATAATCACACTTATCTTGAGGCTTTTAGTAGTATCCATTTACTTGTCTATGAACTGATATAGGCAACCCGAAGTCCTTCTCCGTGGACACGGCTATTCAATAGATCATATTAACCCTGCAGGGTGTACTTCTTCACACGCTCTCACCACTTACCGCCGTTTACGACATGTACTCGGCAACCTTCAGCGGAAGCCCAGCGTGGGTGTCGACCCAGCCTACCTAAACACTCAAGTCCCTAGTCCAGGTTTATCGCCTATTCGGGTTCCATCCATGAGAGTCCGCCGAGGTTTCCCATACAGCCCCGAGCGATGTGTGCAGGGTTCCCGAGATACCAAGCGGGCACTCGGTACACCGACCACGTGCCTACCGCAACACAACCCACCCCTAAGGTCAGCGTTGCGTGCGGCCCCAACATGCTACAAACACGAAACTACTTGCAACTCCGGACTAAGAACAAGGGTGGTTAAGAAGCCGAGAGGGTCAATTAAGGATCCCAATGCGTGGTAGTAACTGTTTCATGGATCACAAACACAGATCTCAGTTCTTAGGATCGGCTTCAATGAAACAACCCACCATGTACTCCTACATGGCCTCTCATCGATACCTTTACCAAAACGTGTTCAACACTTTCACTCTCGAACCAACACAACCTTTCACTCCAGTTCATCATCCCGATGAGCCGACTGACACAACTCTAAGCATAGCAAGCATAGCATGGTAGGAATCACAAACATGGCTCATTCAAATCCTACACATACTAGTGGGTTTCATCTAATTCTTGTGGCAATGACAGTCATGCAAAGGAAGTGGGTTCAACTACCGCAGCACACAACAGTTTGAATCGCGTTGTCTTAATGCAGAAACGAGAGCGAAGCGAGAACATGGGTTTGTATCGGAATGATCAATGAGTTGCTTGCACGATGGAGCGGGGGTAGATACTGCCCTTGGATGGATAGTCGAGGTTATCCTCGGGGCGTAACCTATCACGAAAAGCATACCGAAAGTAAACACACATGACAATATGCAACAATATGATGCATGCTATGACATGGCAATATGGATGTGTGTTGGCCTAATGCAAGCTGAAATAATAGGGGATGAACTCATTTGAAATAGCCCTAAATGTGCATTATCTTATTTTGGTTAAACAGCAAGGTTAACTTGTTTTAACATGCATGAAACCTGTACCAATGGATAGAATGGATTTTTCTGATAAATTTTCATATATAAATCTTTGCATTTGGAGTTCTGAGATAAAAGTTATAAGCATTTGAAATTTGAAATATATTCGGACTTTCTTGTATCGAATAAATCCAAAAATTAGATTAATGCGTCAGCCATGCGTCAGCATGACGTCAGGGTCAACAGAGACGTCCAGGTCAAACCTGACAGTGGGTCCCAGGTGTCAGGGTGATTAGTTTAACTAATGTTTAATTAAAACTAAACCTATTTAGTTAGCAGGGCTGGGCCCCATCTGTCAGTGACCCATCGGAGTCAACCAGGGCCCACGTGGTCAAAGTCCACGTCGGCTGCACCGGCGACTAGCCGCCGGCGAGCCCGACGCGGCGGAGGAAGTGCTTTTGGCGATTCCGGCGACCAAATGAGTCGCGGAGGGTGGCTACGGATAGCTGGGAGCAAGCCACGGCTATTGGTGGAGCCGGTTGGGGTCGGGGTGGCCGGAGTTGGCGCCGGCGACGAGCTAGGCGGCCGTCGGGGTTCGGCCGGAGACGAACTCGGGGCTAGAGGGGTCGGTGAGGTGCGGGGAGTGCATGGTTAGACTCCATGGGGTGCAGTGAGTGTGAAGGACACCATGGGGTGGCCGGAGAGTGACCGGGAGCACGTCGGCGACGAGCTCCACGGCGGCGGGTGCGGGTGAGCGTGGTTCGGTTGCTACCCTGCACGAGAGCGAGAGAGAGAGGGAAGGGGAGGTAGATGGGCTCACGGGCGACGCGTAGGAGCTCTCGTCGAGGTCGGGGACGGACCGGAGCGACGACGGCGTTGAAGGGGATCTCCGGTGACGGCGAACTCGGTCGAGGTCGGTGGGGTGGACTCGGGGCACTAGAGCGAGCGGGGCTCGGCTGGTTCGGGGTAGTGGAGTGCGGCGGAGCTCCTGGACAAGGTGAGGAGGAGCACGGACGGCGGGGAGCACGGTTACGGCGCGATGGTCTTGTGTGGCGTCGGCCAAGGCGGGGGAGCACGAGGGAGAGGAACCGGGGAGGAGAGGAGGTGTCCAGGGGGTTCGGGGGAGAGAGAGAGAGCGATCCTCAGCGGCAGCTGGCGAGAGGAGCGGCGAGGCGGCGACCAGGTGCGTGGCACCCATGCGGTGCCCGCCGAAAGCACTGGCTGCTGCTGACCGAGCCAAGCAGCTCATTGGCCAGCCTGCTTGGCTGGGCAGCAGGTGGGCCGGTAGGGAGGCGCCAGTAAGTCCTTCTGTTTTATCTTTTTCTAATTTTCTGCAACTTTGTGGGGTTTTCTAAAATACCAAAACAGTTTTAAAATTCACAAAAATGCTCCTGGTCCATTGTTGTAATATTTCCAACATGAAACATTTTGGTTTGGCAATTTTTGGACATTTAAAATATTTTATATAATTTGAAATGCTCAAGTTCAAAAACTTATGAATTAATCCAAGGACCTTTGGATGACCTAGAAAATGATGCACCACTTTTGACATAGGCTCTGAACCAAAGCAAAGATGATGAGCATTTTGAAGGGCATTTCAGGTTCATTGAAATAATTTTAGTAAACCCTAGTTGATTTAAGGGGGTGTTCTGGGGTTTCTGCCTTCCCCATTTCAAATTCAAATGAAATTTAAACATGATGCACACCCTAATGCATGGTCTAACTGGGATGTGACAACTCACCCCCACTCAAAAGAATCTCGTCCCGAGATTTAGGATCTGTTCTGAAAAAGGTGGGATACTCAAGTCGAAGACGATCCTACCTTTCCCAAGTTGCTTCTTGCTCGGAATGGTTTGACCATTGAACCTTTAGAAACTTGATATTCCGGCGTCGAGTGGTATGCTCGGCTTGATCGAGAATCTGAGCGGGATATTCTCGATAGGTGAGGTTATCTTGGAGATCAAGCGTTTCATGGTCCACTACACGGATAGGATCCGAGAAGCAACGCCGAGTTGGGAAGCGTGGAAGACATCATGGACTCGGAAAGATGCGGGGTAGTTCAATTGGTAGGCAACTTCTCCTCGTTTGGCAAGAATGCGAAAGGGTCCAATGTAACGAGGAGCCAACTTGCCTTTGATACCGAATCGATGGGTTCCTTCAAAGGAGTAACCGGAGGTAAGCCTTCTCGCCAATTTCATAAGCCATAGGCTTATGCTTGCGATCATATTGGCTCTTTTGACGAGATTGGGCTGTTTTCAATTTCTCACGAATATCGCGAACCTGCTCTTACGCTTCCTGAATCATGTCCGGGCCAAAGAGTTGTCTCTCCCGGTTTCGACCGCTTAAGAGGCGTTCACATTTCCGTCCATAAAGAACTTGAAAGGGCTTTACCCAAGCTGGCTTGATAACTATTGTTGTAAGCGAACTCGGCGAATGGAAGGCATTTCTCCCAATTCATGCCGAAAGAGATGACAGAGGCTCGAAGCATATCCTCTAGGATTTGATTGACTCGTTCTACTTGACCACTTGATTGAGGATGGAAAGCGGTGCTAAAGGAGAGACGAGTTCCCATAGCGTTTTGGAAACTTTCCCAAAATCGAGAGGTGAAGAGACTTCCACGGTCTGAGTTAATCTCCGATGGAACACCATGAAGAGACACTATTCGAGAGATGTACAAATCAGCTAGCTGGCTAGCGGTTATACTCTCACGAACGGGTAGGAAGTGGGCTACTTTGGAAAGACGATTAACGACAACGAAGATAGCATTATTTCCTCTCTTGGTCCTGGGAAACCCGGTAATGAAATCCATACCGATTTTATCCCATTTCCATTCAGGAATTTCCAAAGGTTGAAGGGTACCAACGGGTCGTTGATGCTCGCTTTAACTCGACGACGACGCCGCAATTAGCAATGTATTGAGCGATTTCTCTCTTCATCCTAGTCCACCAAAACCTCTGGCGTGGGTCTTGATACATTTTAGTACTACCGGGATGAATGGTGAGAGGAGAGTCATGAGCTTCCTTAAGGATCAATTGCCGTAGCTGTTGTTTCTTAGGAACCACCAAGCGGTTTTCAAAGAAGACAACACTCGTTCATCTATGGAGAAACACTTAGCAGCTCCGCTAGCAATGTTCTCCTTGATCCGAGATATCCCTCTATCATACTTCTGAGCAGCTATGATTCGATCCGTGAGTCAGGTTTCGCCACCGTGGTGGAAAGGAATCCTCGAGGAACAATGTGAAGATTAAGCTTACGAAATTCCTCGTGGAGAAATGGTTGACTTTGTTGTAACATCAGATTGTTACAATAAGATTTATGACTTAGTCGTCAGCCATGACATTAGCTTTGCACAGGGTGTAAGATATTCCTAAGTCGTAATCTGTAATCAACTCGACCCAACGTCTTTGCCTGAGATTCAAATCCGGTTGGGTGAAGATATATTTCAGACTTTGGTGATCGGTGTAGATTTATAGCGATTACCAAGAAGGTAATGTCGCCAGGTTTTGAGTGCATGAACCATCGCTGCAAGCTCTAGATCGTGTGTGGGATAGTTATCCTCATGTGGGCGAATCGCTCGAGAAGCGTAGGCAATCACATGGCGATCTTGCATGAGTATGCAACCTAGTCCTTGTCGCGAGGCGTCGCAATAGATAATAAAGTCCTTAGAAAAATCTGGTGGAACAAATGCGGGAGCAGATGTCGAGCGTCTTTTCAGTTCTAAAAGCTGAACTCGCCTTGTGGCGTCCATTCGAACTTTTTATCTTTCTTGAGGAGTTCGGTTAGAGGTTTAGCAACTTTAGAGAAATTCTCGACGAAGCGGCGGCAATAGCTCGCTAAGCCGAGGAAACTCCGAACTTGCTTGACCGATTCAGGTGGAGTCCAGTCAAGGACGGCTTGAATTCGCTCGGGATTGACAGCAATGCCCTTACCAGAGATTACATGGCCTAGGTAGGTCACTTCTGGTAACCAGAATTCACACTTGGAGAATTTGGCATAAAGGCGGTGCTCTCGAAGTTTCATCAATACTAGCCATAGATGTTCGGCATGTTCTTCCTCATTCTTGGAGTAGATGAGTATATCATCGAGGTATACCACGACGAATTTATCCAAATACTCCATGAAGATTGAGTTCATTAACCGGAGAAGGTGGCTGGAGCATTGGTTAAACCGAAGGACATGACGGTGTACTCGTATTGGCCGTAACGGGTAACAAAGGCCGTTTTAGGAATGTCCCCGTTCTTGATTTTGATTTGATGGTAGCCCAACCTCAAATCCATCTTGAAAAGATCGAGGATCCAGCGAGCTGATCATACGGATCGTTGATCCCGGGAGCGGATACTTGTTCTTGATAGTGACCAAATTGACAGGTCGGTAATCCACAACCATCCGATCCGTACCATCCTTCTTCTTGACGAAGAGGACGGGCAAGCCCATGGAGATGAACTAGGACGGATGAAACCTTTTGCAAGGACTCATCGAGTTGTTTCTTAAGTTCAGCTAGTTCTAGGGGTGCCATCTTATAAGGTCTCCTAGAGATTGGAGCGGTTCCGGAACAAGATCTATCACGAACTCGACATCCCCGGGTGGAACACTGGCAGTTCCTCCGAAAGACATCCGGAAAATCACGGACTATCGGAATATCTTGAGGTCCGGAAGGGGTTGGCATTTAAGGAGTAAAGCTGGCGCTTAGACACTCGGGTTAAAACATTAACCTGTCTTGCCGAAGGATGGGTGAGTTGAACAGTTCTAGTAGAGCAATCAATCTTAGCATAATGGGCTGACATCCACCCATACCCAAGATGATGTTTATGTCCGAGGACTTGAGAGCTATTAGAGAAGCAAGAAAGACTAATCTGTCGACAAGAATTTCATTCCCATGACTTATTCTAGAGGTTTGCCATCTAGAACCAGGAGTTTGAATTTCCATGGAGGTATGCATGCCACAGAATGTGGTGTTGTGCAATCGAGCATAGCTCTCAGAAATAAATGAATGAGATGCTCCATTATCAAAAAGAACAGTTGCCGGATGGCAATTAACAAGGAGCGTACCGAGAACGACGTTGGGATCCTCATAAGTTTCTTCAGCAGAAACATAGTTGACATGGCCACGAGCGGTGGCAGTTGGTTTAGCATAGGGCACCTTTCTGCTGGCTTGCCACGGCCAATGACTTTCCAACTTGATGGGGTTGTTTTGGGGACACTCACGGATATAGTGGCCCGTCTCTCCACACTTGAAGCAAGTTATCACATTTGGGCGTGGAGCAGCATTAGCGATGGGGCCTCCATAAGTCTTGGGCGGAACATACTGCTGGTTGGGGCGGGCGCCTCAAAGGATGGCCTCGGGGTGAACACAGGTGGTAGAGCAGTATTTGGAATCCAAACCCGCGCTTCGGGATCGAGCGGATGAAGATCCGAGTCACGGACGTGCTGCGTGAAGCTTCAAAATCAGTCTGCCCGATTTAGTACCGATAGCCTTATTGACTAGCTTCGAAAAGAGGTGCACTCATGCAGCGAAGGTCTCGGCGTAGCTCGTGGCTAAGTCCCTTGCGGAACCTTGCCCGCTTCTTGGCATCGGTAGAAACTTCTTCGGGCATAACGTGCTAACTTCCCAAATTCACGGCCAGAAGAATCCACCGTCGACCTACCTTGGGTGAAACTGCAGAATTCCTCCTTTTGCGATCCATAAGACCTTCCGGATGTGATGCTCACGGAAGGCGGCACTGAATTCAGCCCAAGTTGTAATTTGTCCAACCGACGATAGCCTCATAATTCTCCCACCGAGACTAGCGGGGCCTTCAAGATGATAAGCGGCAAAGGTAACCTTGTCAGCCTCAGCCACGTTGGCGTAACGCAGCTTGTGGTAGATCTGCGAAGCCAATCATCCGCCGAGAGGCTCAACGGAATATTTGAACTTTGTGGATACAGCTTGACGAAGTCATTGAGTGAAACCAAATCATTTCTTGGCTGGCGTGCGGTGTTTTGTTCAATCCGCTCAAGAAACGATTGGTCTCACGCTTATTGCGCTCGCTTCAAAGATAACCTCGCCAAAGATGGCGGTTGAGGCAGATTCACATTCCTGGCTGCACTAGCTTCTCCTGCTCCGGGCAGCAGGATTGTTATGGGTGTTGACCATCCTAGGAAACAAAGCAAAGGTTTAAACCAGGATGGCAGAATTTAACAAGGAAAGTGCGGAAGGTAATGGATAACACGGAATGCAAAGATGTTCATCCGTATGACATGGTAATATAACACTGCCATATATATACCAACGGTCATACACACCATTCATAGTTTAGTACAAGCCTGACGGAGTACAACTATAAGGAAGGCGTTACATCTCATCGGAAGCATTCCAACTCCTTATACATTATTTTTCTACACTTCCTGAACGATACACACTAAGTCATATTCCACAAGTCACGCAGGGCGGTGGAAATACAACTAGTACCATACTAGGAATACTACTACTAACTCAGCAGCTCCATAGTAGTCCTCATAGAAGTCACCACCCAAGCTCGAAGTGGAACATGATCATCCGGAAGCAGACAATCATGTGGAGCACATGGACCATAGGGACTCGGATGTGGCCGTGGTCCAACAAACGGTGGCGAGCGAGGCCCACGAGGAGGAGTGATGCCTCCAACCTCACGCCACTCCATAAAGTCCGCAGACTAGCCCGCACAGGTACAAGTCCCTCATGTCCATATATCCGCTTGCACGGCAGTGCAAACCGAGTCGAGTAGCCCAATGATCGAACGGGCATTAAAAGCTCCATACGCAAGGCCGGTTCTCACGGTCCTTGTCCTCCAAAGATCTCAAGAGTAGTGCGAAGGAGTGAGTCCTCATGGGATGCATCGCTGTACAAACCTCGAAGGTAGCCATGCGCCCCGTGGAGGGATCTTGGCATGTAGCGGAAATCGGTGTTGCCCACAAGGCAGTTCAGCTCGAATAATAGTCATCATAGAATAGGCTGCATCTTGCACGGACATTCCAATAGTGATTCCGAGCCCATAAGAACAAAGAAGTGGTTCAAGAGCTCCGGATAAGATGGATAAATCCGGACCGTGCATAGATATTGGCTTTGGTTGAAATCCCTAAACTGCTCCTCGACGGTATATTCAGGATACCATCGATAACCAGACTCAATCATCACCCGAACCAGCATTGCCGTGTGACCACACACACCAATGCAACGGGTCAGACAAACCACTTGGTTCTGGGGACGGGTGGCCATCTGAAAACACAGCCATAATGCAAAGACATTAGAATTTCTAGGGAAATTCGGGCAGCATAACATCTGTAAATGCTCAAAATCAGATTTGAGACATTCAAAAACAGATTGCAAAACCACTCAACAACATCATATCAAGGTTCTGGTTCAACTGATAGTATACTAAAAATTTAGTAGCACTGAACTGAGGATGTAACCAACAATCCTATAAGTTACTACGGATTAGTAACACGTGAACCTAATAGAGAGAAGAGAGCCTAGTCCTATACCCACGTAGAATGAGAAGAGGATGACTCAGATCAGAGGGCATAAGGTAAAGGAGTAAAAAGAGCCTTACGTTCCCTCCCACAATCAATTCCCCTACTTATAACTAAAGCATTTCTAGACTCAACTTCGACCAGTTTGGCTTAGCGAACCTCTGAGCAGCCCTGCTCGATGCCAACGCTGTCGGGACCCGATTCCAAGTCACATCGACCTAGCCGGTAACACCTCATATCACTTTGCGGCCTCACGCACGGTATTCCCACGGTGTCGCCTTACCATGGCCCGGACCGTTTGCGCCTTTTGGCTCACGTATATGATAGTGTCGCTAGCATCCACATGACAAAGAACCGGGCCGACATGGCTAGTCGTGAACCCAAAGCGGCGCTAACCTATGGGGACAGGCATACATGAATCACATCGAGCATGTCGGTCATCAACGTATATATTCGGGCTGTAGCACTTGGCATGAGGACTCCGGTATCCCGGGCAGTAGCAGCTAGGCAGACTCGAATACCACCGTGACATTTCCCGAAGGACAGATATAGGAACAAAGTGAAACACATGCCGGCCGATCAAGTGTCCAAGCAGTAGTCTTGGGCTAGCAGGACTCCGGTGAACCGGGCTGTGGCGGACTACTATCGCCGTAAGCACAAGACTACATTTCCCCATATGAGAGGCTGCCAAGGATAAACAACTAGTTTGTTGGATCCCACTCATACCAAGCATTTCAATCATACACGCAATATGCCCGATATGAGTAAATACAACAAGGCATCACAACGAAACTCTACAACTCAAAGTACTTTATTTAAGAGGCTCAGGAGCCATACATAACATATTCATACAGGTAGGGGTCACATGACCCAACACTCAAGTCATACAATCATACAAGCACATGCGGAAGCAAACTAGTCTGAGTACGACTCTAGAAAGAAAGAAAGCTTGTTGGAGCCTTTCTATCTACAATGGCCCTTCACAAGTCTGAGATCACCACCGGGTGGCTAGCTCACTCGTCAAGTCGAGATCTACATAGAATCCATCGGAGGGTAGTGTTGTCCTCTGAAAAACATTAATTACAAACATGAGTACGGAGGTACTCAAAGAAGTCTTACCACGTAATCCTATCATACATGCACATTCTCAAGAAGGTGGTGGAGTTATTTGCACAAGCCAGCTTTGACTCTTGGCTAAGCTATCCCACGTGACACCATTTGTAAAGCATTTGTCGCACACGAGTCCACTAATCACCATCACAATACTCCACCGTGGATCCTCTCCGTCATCCCACGAGAGGGCCATCCATGTACTCACACTTATCTTGAGGCTTTTAGTAGTATCCATTTACTTGTCTATGAACTGATATAGGCAACCCGAAGTCCTTCTCCGTGGACACGGCTATTCGAATAGATCATATTAACCCTGCAGGGTGTACTTCTTCACACACGCTCACCACTTACCGCCGCCACACGACATGTACTCGGCAACCTTCAAGCGGAAGCCCAACGTGGGTGTCGGCCACACCTACCTAAACACTCAAGTCCCTAGTCCAGGTTTATCGCCTATTCGGGTTCCATCCATGAGGAGTCCGCCGAGGTTTCCCATACAGCCCCGAACGATGTGTGCAGGGTTCCCGAGATACCAAACGGGCACTCGGTACACCGGGCCACGTGCCTACCACAACACAACCCACCCCTAAGGTCAGCGTTGCGTGCGGCCCCCAGCATGCTACAAACACCAGAAACTACTTGCAACTCCCGGACTAAGAACAAGGGTGGTTAAGAAGCCGAGAGGGTCAATTAAGGATCCCAATGCGTGGTAGTAACTGTTTCATGGATCACAAACACAGATCTCAGTTCTTAGGATCGGCTTCAATGAAACAACCCACCATGTACTCCTACATGGCCTCTCATCGATACCTTTACCAAAACGTGTTCAACACTTTCACTCTCGAACCAACACAACCTTTCACTCCAGTTCATCATCCCGATGAGCCAGACCTGACACAACTCTAAGCATAGCAAGCATAGCATGGTAGGAATCACAAACATGGCTCAATCAACTCCTACACATACTAGTGGGTTTCATCTAGTTCTTGTGGCAATGACAGTCATGCAAAGGAAGTGGGTTCAACTACCGCAGCACACAACAGTTTGAATCGCGTTGTCTTAATGCAGAAACGAGAGCGAAGCGAGAACATGGGTTTGTATCGGAATGATCAATGAGTTGCTTGCACGATGGAACGGGGTAGAGTACGCCTTCAGATGGATAGTCGAGGTTATCCTCGGGGCCAGAACCTATCACGAAAAGCATACCGAAGTAAACACACATGACAATATGCAACAATATGATGCATGCTATGACATGGCAATATGGATGTGTGTTGGCCTAATGCAAGCTGAAATAATAGGGGATGAACTCATTTGAATCAAAGATTCAAATGATAGCTCATTTGAAATAGCCCTAAAGGTGCATTATCTTATTTTGGTTAAACAGCAAGGTTAACTTGTTTTAACATGCATGAAACCTGTACCAATGGATAGAATGGATTTTTCTGATAAATTTTCATATATAAATCTTTGCATTTGGAGTTACAGATAAAAGTTATAAGCATTTGAAATTTGAATTTATTCTCGAATTTCTTGTATCGAATAAATCCAAAATTAGATTAATGCGACCATCGTCGACCATCGTCAAGATGACGTCGAATCAACAGAGACGTCCAGTCAAACCCGACAATGGGTCCCAGTGTCGGGGTGATTAGTTTAACTAATGTTTAATTAAAACTAAACCTATTTAGTTAGCGGTGGCTGGGCCCCATCTGCCGATGACCCATCGGAGTCAACCAGGGCCCACGTGGTCAAAGTCCACGTCGGCTGCACCGGCGACTAGCCGCCGGCGAGCCCGACGCGGCGGAGGAACTGCTTTTGGCGATTCCGGCGACCAAATGAGTCGCGGAGGGTGGCTACGGATAGCTGGGAGCAAGCCGCGGCTATTGGTGGAGCCGGTTGGGGTCGGGGTGGCCGGAGTTGGCGCCGACGACGAGCTAGGCGGCCGCCGGGGTTCGGCCGGAGACGAACTCGGGGCTAGAGGGGTCGGTGAGGTGCGGGGAGTGCATGGTTAGACTCCATGGGGTGCAGTGAGTGTGAAGGACACCATGGGGTGGCCGGAGAGTGACCGGGAGCACGTCGGCGGGTGCGGGTGGCGTGGTTCGGTTGCTTTCTGCTGCGAGAGCGAGAGAGAGAGGAAGGGAGGTAGATGGGCTCACGGGCGACGTAGGAGCTCTCGTCGAGTCGGGACGGACCGGAGCGACGCCGGCGTTGAAGGGATCTCCGCGACGGCGAACTCGGTCGAGGCGGTGGGGTGGACTCGGGGCACTAGCGAGGGGGCTCGGCTGGTTGGGGTAGTGGAGTCTGCGCGGAGCTCTGGACAAGGTGAGGAGGAGCACGGACGGCGGGAGCACGATTCTGGCGATGGTCTTGTGGGCCAAAGGCGAGGAGCACGAGGAGAGGAACCGGGAGGAGAGGAGGTGTCGGGGGTTCGGGGAGAGAGAGAGCGATCCTCGGCGGCAGTGGCGAGAGGAGCGGCGGGCGGCGACAGTGCGTGGAACCCATGCGGTGCCGCGCCGAGCACTGGCTGCTGCTGGCGAGCCAAGCAGCTTCATTGGCCATTGCTGGGCTGGGCAGCCAGTGGGCAGGTAGGGAGGCGCCAGTAAGTCCTTCCTGTTTTATCTTTTCTAATTTTCTGCAACTTTGTGGGGTTTTCTAAAATACCAAAACAGTTTTAAAATTCACAAAATGCTCATGGTCCATTGTTGGAATATTTCCAACATGAAACATTTAGTTTGGCAATTTTGGACATTTAAAATATTTTATATAATTTGAAATGCTCAAGTTCAAAAACTTATGAATTAATCCAAGGACCTTTGGATGACCTAGAAAATGATGCACCACTTTTGACATAGGCTCTGAACCAAAGCAAAGATGATGAGCATTTTGAAGGGCATTTCAGGTTCATTGAAATAATTTTTAGTAAACCCTAGTAGATTTAAGGGGGGGGGTGTTCTGGGGGTTTCCTGCCTTCCCCATTTCAAATTCAAATGAAATTTAAACATGATGCACACCCTAATGCATGGTCTAACTGGGATGTGACATTGTTGGTAGGAATAATTTTGTAACAACGCGTATAGAGGGAATTTTAATCCTAGGCCTTATCCTAGTAATTCCTCTAATAATTATGGAAATTCCAACAACAATTCTTATGGAAATTTTAATAAGATGTCCTCTTAATTTGAGACTAGTGTTAAAGAATTTATGAGTTCGCGAAAGAACTTTAATGCTTTGCTTGAGGAGAAATTGCTTAAAGTTGATGATTTGGCTAGGAACGTTGATAGAATTTCTCTTGAAATTGATTCTTTAAAGCTTAGATCTATTCCTCCTAAGCATGATATCAATGAGTCTCTCAAAGCTATGAGAATTTCCATTGATGAGTGCAAAGAAAGAACTGCTAGGATGCGTGCTTCCAAAGATGCCTTTATTAAAGTGTGTTCTTCCAATTCCTATGAAAATCAAGATGAAGATCTAAAAGTTATTGATGTGTCCCCCATTAAATATTTTTTTTGCAATATGAATCTTGATGAAACTGAATATGATCTTCATTTACCTAGAAGGCGTTCTAAGAATTCAGAGTTTTTAGATCTTGACGATGAAATTGATAAATGTGGGATTGAAAGAAATAAAAACCTAGATGTTGCTAAACCCACTATATTGGATATCAAGGAATTTAATTATGAAAATTGCTCTTTAATTGATTTTATTTCCTTGTTGCAATCCGTGCTAAATTCTCCTAATGCTTATAGTCAAAATAAGGCCTTTACCGAACACATTGTTGATGCCTTGATGCAATCTTATGAAGAAAAACTTGAGTTGAAAGTCTCTATCCCTAGAAAGCTCTATGATGAGTGGGAACTGTCGGTGTACTAGAGTAGGGGTACCCTAGTGTCCCGAACTTCGTGCCTGCAGCGATCCTTGACACCATGGCAGGCTTGCCTGGTGACCGCCAAGGTCCTCCTCGGCTCCATGGGAGCCATTCAAGAACAAAGTATTTAAGTCAAAGAGACAAGACCCCGGCAAGAGGAGCTTGCCGGGAAGGCCAACCAAGGCACCTAGAGAACAAGGCCCCGGCAAGAGGAGCTTGCCGGGAAGGCCCGGTGAGCGACAAGCTTCGGGCGCGGCAAGGCAACGATCATGACAAGGCGCTTGCATGACAGACTACCACTCCGTTCCTCCGCTCCAGCTCATCATCCAACGTGTCGCCATGGGACCTTTCCGGTAGCGTGGCAAGAGGTGTCTTGACCAGCGAGCCGGTGGTAAGCGGCGGCGACAAGATCGCCATCATGGCGAAGCGGTGGCGCCCGACGGACCTTTTTCGCCTTTGTTTAGTCGACTTAGACGGGCATTTAATGCCTTTGTCCCCTGCCGTCAGGGTTAGGTAGGGTGCACTGTACAAGTAGCTGTACCAACCGCAACTCATTTTCCCTTTTTGCCCTTGTCTACATTGCCACCTGTCGGTGACCCCTTTAGCATATAAAAGGAGGCCCATGCATAGCGTAGAAGGGGTTCGTTCATTCGAAACAGAGAACACTCACGCTAGGTCTTGTAGCTCTCGGCGCTCCCTAGCAAGAACACAATACAATCGCACAAGCAGCGGTAGGAGTATTATCTCTCGGAGAGCTCCGGCTGGGTAAACTGCTCGTGTTAACCGCCTCGATCTGCTCTTCGTGCGACCTCCGCTCCCCACCGAACCGAAGGGGCTCGGTCCGCCGTCCCATAGTTGTTCGTGGGTCCGATCAGCTTCCCCGACATCTTTGGCGCGCCAGGTAGGGGGCGTCGAGGCTGTGTGAACCTGATCCGGCGTTCACACGAGCAACATCTTCATCATCTTCATCAACATGCCACCGAAGAAGAAGGCTTCGGCGGCAGCAGAGCCGTCCACGTCGATCCCGCCACCACCGGAGCAAATGGGTGGTGGGGTAGACGCCGGCGGAAGGACGGCACCGCGAGGAGCTCATGATGCTGCCAAGTCAAGGACAAGGCAGCTGCAGACCTCGGCGTCCGTACACGCACCGCGCCCATCTCGAGGCGCGGGACCGACAACGTCATGGTATTCATAGTACCATACGCCGTTGGATCAAGATCGAGCTGGTGGATCCCGAGGCCCTCAAGACCAGCTTGCACGCCGACATGCTTGGCACGAAGCGAGGCACGGTCGCTCGACGGGATATGCTCCTTCTAACATAGTTAGAAGTCCGAGCATATCCGCTCCTCGCGCCGCTCGCCATCGCCACCCACCACTCCAGCAGAAGCTTTGGCGAGAGCTCAATCGCTCCTAGATTACCTCCAACGGCCGACAAGGTCGATGAATGGAGGGCCACCATCCAGAGTCTCATCAGCTTTGCCAACGGCGACACTCCGCGGCAACCGACTACATCGCAGCCGCGGCAAGGCGACAAGGCACGAGCCGGTGGCGACGAAACCTGTGGAGGTGCAACCACCATGCACTCTCCACCCGGAAGGCCAAGATCGCCGACTCGCCGGATCCACCTCGACAGCGACTCCACCGCATCATCAGATCCGCGAGCCCGTCGCGATCAGCGCCAAGTTCTTCACGAACGACAGCAAGAAGACGCTCGAACTCGCATCGAGCGCCGAAGAGTAGCGCGGCGTCAATCCGACCAGCGCGCTGGGCCCTCTGTCGACATGCATGCACTAGGGGAACCAGGTGACTTGCCGTACGCGGTAGGTTGCCCTGCGTTCACTCGTGAGCTGCGGCAAGTCCAGTGGCCCAGCAAGAAGAATTTCAAGCCAGATGTGCCAGAGAAGTACGACGGCAAGACGCATCCGTCGGAGTTCCTCAGCATCTACACCATTGCGGTGCAAGCTGCTGGGGGGCGAGACGACAAGATTCTGGCCAACTACTTCCCGCTGTTACTCAAGCCCAATGTCAGATCTTGGCTCATGCACTTGCCGGACAACTCCATATCTTCTTGGGCAGAGCTGTGCCATCAGTTTGTCGGCGCCTTCACAGGCGGCCACAAGCCCCATGTCCAAGAGAGAAATCTTCATCTGCTCGCCCAGAAGGAAGGAGAACCCCTGCGCAAGTACATTCAGAGATTCAGCCGTGTACAGCACAACATCCTAGATGTCCACCCTGCCGCGGTGATCAGCGCGTTCCATCAGAATGTGCGAAACCGCAGGACGTGGGAGGAGATGGCGATGTGCAAGATCAGAGATGTCAGTGAGCTATATGCCCTGGCCGACAAGTGTGCACGTGCTGAAGAAGGGAGGAGACTCCCCGGAGAGAATATGGAGGCAGCAGGATCTGACAGTGAGGGGTCCGCTCCGGCAAAGAAAAGCCGGAGGCGGAGCAACAGAAAGAAGAAAGACAGAGATGTGCTAGTTGTCGAGCAGTCCGGCAACGGAGGTGGCGCCAAGAAAGCCAAAGTTGGTAGCTCTGGCAAGGAGGTTGCCGCGGACACCAACTGCCAGGCTGTGGCGGTCGCCGACAAGCAGGACAGCTCCAACAAGCAGTATTGCAAGATCCACCGCACCAAGGGCCATGACCTCCAGAGCTGCAAGAAGGTCGAGCAGCTTGTTGAGCAGCAGAAGGCTGAATACGAAGCGTGGACAAGGAGAAGGTTTCAAGAAGGTGCTTTGGAGGAGCCAGCAAGAAACGCCCGCCGGGGAGGACGCCACAGCAAAGCCAAGCAGCAGCAAGGAGACAGACCTCCCCGCAGCCGCGACAAGGATGAAGATGACGACGACGATGAAGACATAGAAGATGATGAGACTGACGAGCAGGAGTTCCAGAAAGCCACAGAGGTCCTGTGCGTTGACGGTGGTGCTTCTCTGCATACTTCACACCGCCAACTAATGCAGTGGATGCGGGAAGTCAATGCGGCGGAACCATCCATCGAGTCACGCAAGCCTCTGAAATGGTCCAGCACGCATATCATCTTTGATATTGAGGACCACCCTGATCGCATCACTGCGGTCGGGTGCTTGACGATGTTGGTTTCACCAACTATCCGCAACCTCAAGGTCACCAAGATGCTAGTTGACGGCGGGGCCGGCTTAAACCTGATCTCCTCCGCGGTACTCCAGAAGCTTCAGATCCCTGATGGCGAGCTCGAAGAGATAGGCACATTCCAAGGAATCAATCCGGGAAGGAGCAAGCCAAAGGGAAAAATCACGCGTTCGTGGCGCTTTGGCGCGAAGTTGAACTTCAGGACGAGAGGGTCACATTTGACGTTGCTGACTTCCCATTGCCTTACAATGGGATACTTGGCCGCCCAAAGACTCGCCAAGTTCATGGCAGCCTCTCATTATGCATACAATTTGCTCAAGATGCCAGGCCCGATAAGTGTCATTACTGTCCTGGCGACAAGAAGGATGCTCTTATCTGCGCCGACAAGATCTACCGAAGCAGCAGCCGCAGCAGATCACAAGTCACTTGTCACCAAGCTCCCGGGGAAGAAGAAGACCAAGTCCGCAAGAGCTCGATGCCCACTCCGCAAGCGCACCTCTTCGAGTGTTGCGCTACCGCCGAGGACGCACCATCGAGCTCCACCGCAAGTGCAAGAAGACGATGGCAGCTCCACCAAAGACCAAGAAGGTGTCCGCCAAGGAGGACGGCACGGTGGTACCTTCACCATCGCGCCACTCGATCCTAAATAGGAAGGCGCTGCTGTTGCTTTCCTGCGGCGAACGCCGACGTGTTTGCATGGCAACCGTCCGACATCCCCGTGTTCCTGTGAAAGTAATTGAGCACCATCTTGTCGCTCGTCCTCACGCCGCCCGCCAGCGAAAGTCGAAAGCAAGCGGTGGAGCGCCAAGAATTCATTGCAGAAGAGATCAAGAAATTGGAAGCTGCAGGCCTTGTCAGAGGAGTGCTCCATCCTACATGGTTGGCCAATCCTGTAGTCGTGCGCGTGAAGGCAAACGGAAAATGGAGGCTTTGTATCGACTTTACCGATGTTAATAAAGCTTGTCCCAAAGACCCATTTCCTTGCCACGATCGATCGATTGTTGACTCCACGGCCGGATGTGATTTGCTTTCATTTTTGATGCATACTCGAGTACCATCAGATCTTCATGGCGAAGAGGATGAGGAGAAACCGCATTCATCACCCCATGTGGCACTTACTGTTTCATCGGATGCCTTTCGGTTTAAAGAATGCTGGTTCAACATTTGCAAGAGTAGTCCATGACGCTTTTGAGCCACAAATGCACGTAAATGTGGAAGCTACATGGATGACATAGTGGTCAAAAGCAAGGACAGGCAACTCTGGTTCAAGATTTAGACGAGACCTTTGCAAATCTGCAAGATCAATCTCAAGCTCAACCCCGAAGTGTGTGTTTGGAGTCCCTTCCGCAAGCTTCTCGGTTCTTCGTGTCTCGCCGGGAATTGAAGCCAATCCCGACAAGATCAAGGCCATTGAGCAGATTGAAGCACCAAAGCGCGTCAAGGATGTACGGAAGGCTTGCCGCTCGCGTGGCTGCTCTCGAGGGTTTATCTCTAGGTTCTGCTGAGCGCCCCGCCATTTTTCAAAATATTGAAAAGGCAGGTCCAATGAAATGGACTCCGAAGCGGAGGCTGCGCTGCAGACTTAAAGAGATACATGTCCTCCACTCAATACTTGTCGCACCTAAGCCACAAGAGAAGTTGCTGCTATATATAGCGGCAACCAATCAAGTGGTTAGTGCTGCGTTAGTAGCGGAGAGGAGGCGGATGATGAGCTAGCAACCACGGCAGATACATCCAGCGACAAGCGAGGGGCTTCACCGCAAGCTCGGTCCCGACAAGGATGGATCTCACAGCGCATGCAGAAGATGCGAAAAGGATGGTGCAGCGCCAGTTTACTTTTGTCGGTTCCCTTCTGCGGGGCTAGATCAAGGTACTCGGTGTGCAGAAATTGCTTTTCGGCCTTCTCACGGCCTCGAGAAAGCTGCGCCATTACTTCCAAGCACATGAGATAACAGTGGTCACTCGCTTTCCGCTGAAGAGGATATTACAAAATCCAGAGGCAACAGGCAGGATTGTCGAGTGGGCACTTGAACTATCAAGCTTTGGCCTCAAGTTTGAAAGCACTTCAACTATCCAAAGCAGAGCATTGGTAGAGTTCATAGCAGAATGGACGCCAACGCAAGATGAAGAAATTCCAGAAACGAGCATCCCCGTCAAGGAGGCAAGCAAAGAGTGGCTGATGTACTTTGATGGTGCCTTCTCGCTGCAAGGCGCCGGTCTTTGGCGTGCTGCTTAGCGCCCAATCGGAGAGCACCTCAAGTACATAGTCCAGATGCACTTTCCCAAGGAGCAAGCAACAAACAATACCGCAGAGTATGAAGGTTTGCTTGCCGGTCTCGTGATCGCAGAGACCTTGGGATAAAGAAGCTCATTGTCGGGGGTGACTCGCAGCTTGTCGTCCGCCAAGTGAACAAAGATTATCAGAGTCCGTTGATGGAAGCCTATGTTGATGAAGTGAGAAAGCTAGAAGAGCACTTTGACGGCCTACAAATGGAACATGTTCCAAGAGCTCAGAATGATATTGCCGATGGCTCAAAAGTGCGCCAGACTCAAGTTACCTGTGGAACCAGGGATTTTTGTGCTCAAGCTGACTCAACCGACTGTAACACCATCAACTGGACAGAACAAGAAGAGAAAGTTGATTTCTGGTGACTATTTTCCGGCAGAGCTTCCCGAAGCCGCCACCAAGAAGGTCCCCAAGATCAACACCAAGAGTGCTGAGGAGTAGTCTGCTCCGACAAGCCCTAGGGTTTGTTTCGTTGAAGCAGACGCTCCCGACAAGTTTTGCTCCGGCAAGCTTGCCGGGGAACATCAAGCTCCCGCTGAGCCGCAGGTTCTCGCTGTAGAAGCGGATGTTCCCGCAGCAGCAGATGTGCCTTTAGTCCTTGTTGTCGAGCCGTAAGCTCCAACATGGGCGCAGCAGATTGTCCATTTTCTTCAGACAGGAGAACTTCCCGAAGAGCAAGAAGAAGCGGAAAGAGTAGCCCGGCAGTCAAGTATGTACCAGTTTGTTGACATCACACTGTACAGAAGAAGACTCAATGGTGTGAAATTGAAGTGTATTCACCGAAGATGGATGGTTGTTGGCAGAGATACACGGAGGCATATGTGGCCACCACATTGGCGAAGAGCACTTGCCGCAAGGCGTTCCGCAAGGTTTCTTTTGGCCAACAGCCCTCCGTGATGCAACTGCACAAGTAACCAAGTGTGAAGCGTGCTGGCCCATTCCAAGCAGATACACCAGCCAGCTCAAGCTCTCCAGATTTATCCCTTTATCCTCGCCATTTTCGGTCTGGGGCTCGACATCCTCGCCCCTTTCCCGAAGTTGTCGGGGCTTTGAGTACTTGTACGCTGTAATCGACAAGTTCACAAAGTGGCCGGAAGTGGAAGCAAGGAGGAAGGTGACAAAGACAACAAGCAAATAAGTTCTTCAGATCGATTGTTTGCCGCTTGAATCCCTAACAGGATCATCACCGCGGTACACACATTCCACGAGCCGCACCTTCATGCAAGACGCCCAAGATCTTGGCGCCAAGGTTCGCTTCGCTTCTGTTGCTCATCCGAGAAGTAACGGTCAAGCGGAGAGGGCAAATGCTGAAGTGCTGCGTGGGCTCAAGACCAGAACTTTGACAGCTGCACAAAGCGGAAGAAACCGGATTGAGGAGCTGCCGGTGGTTCTTTGGTCGATCAGACGACACCAAATCGAGCCACCGCCGACACCTTCGCTCTAGTCTATGGAGCAGAGGCAGTTCTCCCACGGAACTCAGATTCGGATCACCTCGAGTGCTCGCTATGATGAGCTTGAGCAAGAGCAGCTGCGACAAGATGACGCGCTACTCCTTGAGGAGGACCGCCTTCAGAGGCGTTGATGAGCTGCTCGTTACCCGAGAAGCTTTGCGCCGCTACCATAGCCGCAGTTAATGCCGAAGTCTCGAGGAAGGCGACCTTGTTCTTCGCTGCTCAGTCCGCCAAGAATTCCAACAAGTTGACGCCAAGTGGGAAGGCCCTTATCGGGTGAAACAAGTCACTAGGCCTGGCGCTGTCCGCGTTGAGACCAAGATGGCATTCCGTGAGCAACTCCCCGAACATCGAGCATCTTCGTAAGTTTTACCCATATATAGCGGTTGCGGAACCTGTTCCGCAACTACCTTTTGTACAAGTCTTGCCGATGTTGCGTGTAATCCTTTGTACAAAGCCGGGCGCAGATCCCGTGCATAAGTAAAGCTCATGTGTTTCGCACAACTTGTCAATTTCATGCTTTCATCATTTTAGTGCATGTGTTTTCTGACACTTTGTGCAACACCTACACCCGGTAAGCAATAACGAGCCGCAAGGCTCCATAACTTTATTTTCTCTTCTTTCTCTTTCTCAAAGAAAGGAAGGTTCCCTCACCCACAAGTTAGCCGGGGGGGAAGGAGAAGATAATGTGGGCCACCAAGCATCGCTCGAGGAAGTTTCGCCTTACCGGGAAGCAAACGACAGAAAATAAGTTGCCAAAGTTTGAGCAATCAGTTTTTAAATTTTTAAGTTATCTCCCTCGAACGACCGTACTTTGTATGGAAAACCTATGCGCGGAGGAACCAACTCGTAGCTAGTTGTGCCCTTACTTTGTTTCGAGTCCGCTCAACAATTTAAGGGAGCTGCAACAGGTTGCGACAAGGTGGCTTGTCGGAGGTGGCACCGCCAGAAGGCTGCTGATGTTCCGCACTCAGCGCTCGCGGCAAAGGTGCCTGCGCCGACAAGTTCCCTAAAAGCGTAGGGCAAAAACATACAAAGGAAGGAATCAAGTAAAGGAAATAACATCGCAATCATTGCCCGAGATAAAGTTATATTACAAAATAGCTTGTCGCAGCTCTAATGGATTGTTCTCCTAACATGACCAGCAGCGACAAGGAAAAGATAAAATTGGCGGCCTAATCTACGCGGTCGCCATCAACCCTCTTGATCTTGCCCACCTTGTCCACAATGGGTGCGACAAGGGCCTTGAGTGCCTCCACATCGGCATCCGGCGGCAAGGACTTGAGGACGCCGGTGAGGTTGAGGCCTGGATTGCGGAAGGTCACCTTCATCAGCACCTTCTGGAGAGCTCCCGCACAGATCTGGCGCGATTCCTCTGCCAGCTGCTTTGGAACCTCTTCCCGGAGTCGCTGAAGAGCCATCACCACGCCCTTGAAGAACAAGCTGAGCTTGGCGCTGGGTTGGAGGTGCTCGTCGGAGGAGTATCCAAGATCCACCATCCCCAGCTCCGGCAGCTCCCTCGTCGATGGCGGCGGCAACATTCACAAGACCTCGGTCCAAGGCTCCACATTCTCCCCGAAGGTGCTCATGCGGTAGTAGCACTCGCCAACAACTCCTCGTCGGCCTTGACCTTCTCCAGCAAGGCCACCTCCGCCTCCTTGGCGCCTGGCCCAGCGCCTGCGCATCAAGGTGGTCAGCTTCAGCTCAAGATCTGCTTTGGAGTCCTTGGCGGTGCCGAGCTCCTTGTTCTTTCAACGAGACGGCCCTGCAGCTCGCCAAGAGTGTTGGCGCCCTTCAAGGCCAGGCTTGAGTGCAGCAAGTTCCTCGCTGCTCTTCTCCGAGACTCGCCCACCAGCGCCACCTTCGCCTCCAATTCCTTGGCGGATTCGACAGCCGCGGCGCCCTTTGCTTCCTTGAGGGCACCGCCAAATGTTTGCTTTCAGCTGCAAGCTCCTCCTCATGGCTGTCAAGATTGATCTTCCGCTGCGCCACTTCGCCTCCCCGCACGAAAGCTTCTCGGCAGCAAGCCGTTGCCGCCTCAACCTCAGCCTTCTCGAGGATGAAGGCTGTGCGCCTCGGCGAAGTCGCCCCGCCTCTCGCCAAGGACCGGAGAGCTTCTTGGTTGGTGCCCGAGCTCCTCTCGGCGCTTTCATGTCTGCTCTCGCCTTCACGACAAGCGCTTCCGTGATTCCAGCTTGGCTTGTCGGGCGCGGTAGAGCGACAAAGAGCTTCCTCAACAGCTGCTCCTCCTCGACTCGCCGCTGCTGCTGCTTGCTTGCGCGTCGACCAGTTGTCAGCCAGCGGAGGCGAGCAGCCGTCAAAGGTCTCCCTTCAACCGGAGCCCGGAGCTCGACGCCTAGGGGAGCTTTGATGAAGACGCCATCGCTGGCCTTCGATAGGCGCCAGTCGGGCGCCGGAGCTCGGCGCTGCAAAGCAGCGGTGGAGGGATCGCGGTCGGTGTAGTGCTCGACGCCCGCGCCTCGGGCCGCCGTCGGCGATCGCCGGATCCTCGCCACCTCGCAGATCGGCCTTGGCGGCCTCTTCGCCAAGGGCTCGCCGGCGCCAACCTCCCTTCGATGGCGGCGGCGTTGCCGGTGTTGCCGCTGCCTTCCTCGCCAAGCGACCTCGGTGTCCATCGGCTCAAGGCGGATGGATCCGACGACCAGAAAATGAAAAAAAAAAGTCAAGCGGATATTCAAAAGAAGATCGAAGAAAAGAACCCAAGGGAAATTTTCAGTAAGAGTATTACCGCGATGGGATCTCGCAGCCGTGGTCTCACCACCGGGGTCATCGGCGCTATCCCTGCTCGGAGAAGCCTCTCTGCCGGAGAACGCCCTTGCCGGGGATCCTCCTTGGCGGTGTAGTCAATGCAGATGGCACGCCGGGAGCGGCTTCCGGCACTCTGGTGGGGCTGCTCTGCTCCTACACAAACCAACAATGATATCAAGAAGAAAGGCACCCATGCACGCCCAACAAGAAGAAGTAAACAATATACTTACGCTGGGGCTGTGCTAGGGGCCTTTGAGGAAGAGTTGCCGTCCGCAAGGTGGTCTCTGGACGTGCCTCCTGCCGCCGAGGGGATCGCCCTCGATGACAACCACCGGGGTCTTGGCTCTCTCGACGCCTTCCGGGCCAGGCCCCTGAAAAGAAAAGGGTTCGAATGAAGCAAATCAGATACAAGACAAAGCAACAAATTGAAGAATTACAAGTACAGCAAGGAATCTTACTCTTCTTCTTCCTCGAGCTGAGCGCTGAAAGATCGAATTCGTTCCGCCTCCGGTGCGACGAGCTGAAGAGTAGGTTCCTTGGCCGATTGGCGGTGCAGGAGCTATGGTCCCGTATGGCCCTGCTCCGTCAGCCTGCGGCGTGAGTTGCTCTGCGGCAATAGTGCTTGCCGCGGTGGAGCTGGCGCATGCGCGCGCGGCTGTTGGCCCGCCTGCCGCCTCTGCCATTTCCTGGCCTTGCGGAGACGCCTTCTGAGCTGGGGCTCGCCGCGCAAGCTGTCTGGGTGGGAGGAGGCGCCCTCGGGCCCGGGTCGGCTCAACTGGGCTCGGCATGCTCTTCCTCGCCGCAAGCTCCTCGATCGATAAGGCTTGCCGCCTCTGCCGCCTCGCCTCCTCCACGGTGAATCTAAACTTCGCCATGGCAGCAGCTGCCGCCGCTTCTTCCACCGTGGCGATGTCTGCATCTCATCGCTGTGGTGTCGCGGTGAGGCCCTTCGCTCGTCGGGGACGGATCGGCACTTCTTCCAAGCTGTCAAGAACACCCGACGACGCCATCTGCAGGCTCTTGCCAGGTTGGAGCAATTCCATGCGAAGTCGCATTAACGGCATCATTGCCGGATGCGGTCAAGCGAGGAATTGTTGCACAATGGAACGACTCCCTCGCAACCTGAACCATTCGGGATGATCGTGGTCGTGCTTGAACAGCTCCAGAGCATCGTGATCCAACTCCAAGACGGTGAAGTTGAAGTTGAGGCCCGGCGCAACCTCATGATATCCGCCGCATTCTGAAACTCCCAAGCAGTTCTCCTCCTCTCCTGCAAGGGGGCGATGCGGCGGCGAAGGAAATCTGCGCCAACGGGCGCCACAGCTTAGTCCGCAAGCCCGAGGCGCAGGATACGGTGACGGCAATCTTCAATCTAGCATCTTCCGCGCCAAGTTCCTCCAATCGCTGCCGCACTATTGGGGTTTGGTGCTGGGCGGTGAAGGGCTGCGGGTTCTCCTCTACAATCCAACACCAATCTGCCCTCCACTCTTCCCACTTGCTGCGGAGCTCTCCTTCCAGATAGGCTTCTTTCTTGCCGATCCTTGAGATCCAAGCGATTCCTCCCAAGGGGCTCTCCTCTCTCAACTCGAGGCATGAAGAAGTGGCGGAAGAGGGCTACGCTTGGTGGATTCACAAAGTTTTCGCAGAGATGTGCGAAACCGCCATGGTCGACAGCATTGGGGTGAAATCAAGGAGGCGGAACCCGTAGGTGTTCATGATGTCGCAGAAGAATTAGAGAAAGGCGGGCAGAGCCCGCAGAGAAAAAAGAGCGCCAAGAAGGCATACCCGCCGGAGCCAATTCAGATGCGGCGGCTGAGAGTACCTTCGCAGCGGATGCGCCGCCTCCGCCGACCGTAAGAGGTAGTAGTACTCCTCAGCTCCTTCATGGTGAGCTGGGGAAGATGGCTCGCTCCTTTCGCAGAGCGCCATGAGCCGCTGCGCCTCCGGGTTGACTTCACGCCTTTCCCTTGTCGGCTTCGGAGCCATGGCGGAGGCGGTGGGAGACCGACGGCGCAGTGGCGCTGGTGGCGATGGGGACGGAGCGCTGCTCTTTTCAGACTTGAGAAGAAGGGGGAGCAGCGGTGGTTTTCTAGATTGGACAGCAATGGCGAGGTGGGCGGACTGCCCTGCTTCCCCTATTTATAAGGAGGGAGAGGGGCGGACGCCCGCTTCCGAATAAAGAAACCCCCATGATCTCTCCCACGACGCCGCTCGACGCGCAGGCTGCTCGTGGGGGATGTGGTGGGTCCGGAGCAAGTTACGGCGTAATCAAGGCCGCTGCGTTCAGACACTGCTTTTGGGCCTGGCCCAACAGCGCTGCACTGCAGTGTGGCCCAGCCCGGGGCTCTGTCGGTGTACTAGAGTAGGGTACCCTAGTATCCCGAACTGCACGGGCAGTCGCAGACCAGCAGCGTGGCTTGCCTGGTGACCGCCAAGTCCTCCTCGGCTCCATGGGAGCCATTCAAGAACAAAGTATTTAAGTCAAAGAGACAAGACCCCGGCAAGAGGAGCTTGCCGGAAGGCCAACCAAGGCACCTAGAGAACAAGGCCCTGGCAAGAGGAGCTTGTTGGAAGGCCCGTGAGCGACAAGCTCCCGGCGCCGGCAAGGCAACGATCATGCAAGCCGCTTGTCATGGCGCACTACCACCCGCTCCTCCGCCTCCAGCTCATCATCCAACGTGTCGCCATGGGACCTTTCCAAGCGCAGCGTGGCAAGAGGTCTGTGCGCCAGCGGCTGCTGTGGTAAGCGGCGCCGACAAGATCGCCATCGTGGCGAAGCGGTGGCGCCCGACGGTCCTTTTTCTGCATCTGCTTAGTCGACTTAGACGGGCATTTAATGCCTTTGTCCCCTGCCATCGTGGTTAGGTAGGGTGCACTGCATAAGTAGCTGTACCAACCGCAACTCATTTTCTCTTTTGCCCTTGTTCACGCTAAGTTACCTGTCGGTGACCCCTTTAGCATATAAAAGGAGGCCCATGCGCAACGAGAAGGGGGTTCAGTTCATTCAAACCAGAGAACACTCACGCTTAGGTCTTGTAGCTCTCAGCGCCCCCTAGCAAGAACACAATACAATCAGACAAGCAGCAGAGGAGTATTATCTCCGGAGAGCTCCGTTGGGTAAACTGCTCGTGTTTCGCCGATCGCTCTTCGTGCGACCTCCGCTCCCCATCGAACCGAAAGGGGCTCGGTCCGCCGGTCCCATAGGTGTTCGTGGGTCCGATCAGCTTCCCCGACAGGAACCTACTATTAAAATTAAAATTAAAAATTACGAGTTTCATGCCTTGTGTGATTTGGGTGCTAGTGTCTCTACTATCCCGAAAACCTTGTGTGATTTGCTAGATTTCCATGACTTTGATGATTGCTCTCTAAACTTGCATCTTGCGGATTCCACTATTAAAAAGCCTATGGGAAGAATTAATGATGTTCTTATTGTTGCAAATAGGAATTATGTGCCCGTAGATTTTATCGTTCTTGATATAGATTGCAATCCTTCTTGCCCTATTATTCTTGGTAGAGCTTTCCTTAGAACGATTGGTGCAATTATTGATATGAAGGAAGGGAATATTAGATTACAATTTTCCTTAAAGAAGGGCATGGAACACTTTCCTAGAAAGAAAATAAAATTACCATATGAATCTATCATGAGAGCCACCTATGAATTGCCTACCAAAGATGGCAATACCTAGATCTATCCTTGCTTTTATGGCTAGCTAGGGGCGTTAAACGATAGCGCTTGTTGAGAGGCAACCCAATTTTATTTTTAGTTTTTTGTTTTTGCTTCTGTTTAGGAATAAATAATCCATCTAGACTATATTTAGATGTGGTTTTATGTTTTAATTAGTGTTTGTGCCAAGCTAGACCTATTGGATCTTCTTGGATGATAGTTATTTGATCTTGCTGTTATTTCCAGAAACTTTGTGCTCATTTCCCGAATTATTAAAAATCACCAGAACGTGATAAAATACTGATTCCAATTGCTGCTGATCAATAAACAAATTTTATAGATCGTCTAATTTTGGTAGATTGTTTTGAGTTCTAGAAGTTTGCGTTAGTTACAGATTACTACAGACTGTTCTGTTTTTGACAGATTCTGTTTTTCGTGTGTTATTTGCTTATTTTGATGAATAAATGGCTAGTAAAATAGTTTATAATCCATATAGAAGTTAGAATACAGTAGGTTTAACACCAATATAAATAAAGAATGAGTTCATTACAGTACCTTAAAGTAGTCTTTTGTTTTATTTCTAACGGAGCTCACGAGATTTCTATTGAGTTTTGTGTTGTGAAGTTTTCAAGTTTTGGGTAAATTCTTTTGATGGATTATGGAACAAGGAGTGGCAAGAGCCTAAGCTTGGGGATGCCCATGGCACCCCCAAGATAATCCAAGGACACCAAAAGTCAAAGCTTGGGGATGCCCTGAAGGCATCTCCTCTTCGCCTACTTCCATCGGTAATTTACTTGAGCTATATTTTTATTCACCACATGATATGTGTTTTGCTTGGATCGTCTTGTATTATTTGCGCCTTTGCTTGTTAGTTTACCACAATCATCCTTGCTGTACACATCTTTTGAGAGAGCCATACATAAATTGGAATTTGATAGAATACTCTATGTGCTTCACTTATATCTTTTGAGCGTGATAATTTTTGCTCTAGTGCTTCACTTAGATCTTTTAGAGCACGGTGGTGGATTTGTTTTAAAGAAACTATTGATCTCTCATGCTTCACTTAGATTATTTTGAGAGTCGTTAATATCATGGTAATTTGCTTAATATTAATATACTTGGTATTCAAGATATGTGAAACTTTCTTTGAGTGCGTTGAATACTAAGAAAAGTTTGATGCTTGATAATTGTTTTGAGATATGAAGATGGTGATATTAAAGTCATGCTAGTTGAGTAGTTGTGAATTTAAAAAATACTTGTGTTGAAGTTTGTGATTCCCGTAGCATGCACGTATGGTGAACCGTTATGTGATGAACTCGGAGCATGATTTATTTATTGATTGTCTTCCTTATGAGTGGCGGCCGGGACGAGCGATGGTCTTTTCCTACCAATCTATCCCCTAGGAGCATGCGTAATACTTTGCTTTGATAACTTCTAGATTTTTGCAATAAGTATATGAGTTCTTTATGACTAATGTTGAGTCCATGGATTATACGACTTTTTCCCATCCTTTCACCATTGCTAGCCTCTCTAATACCGCGCACTTTTCGCCGTATCATACACCCACCATATATCTTCCTCAAAACAGCCACCATACCTACCTATCATGGCATTTCCATAGCCATTCGAGATATATTGCCATGCAACTTTCCACCGCTCCGCTTATTATGACACGCCCATTATTTTCATATTGCTAGCATGATCATGTAGTTGACTTCAGTATTTGTGGCAAAGCCACCTTCATAATTCTTTCATACATGTCACTCTTGTTTCATTGCATATCCCGCACATCACGGAGGCATTCATATAGAGTCATACTTTGTTCTAAGAATCGAGTTGTAATTGTTGAGTTGTAAGAAAAATAAAAGTGTGATGATCATCATTCTTTAGAGCATTGTCCCAAGTGAGGAAAGGATGATGGAGACCGAGGGAGTCCTGGATTAGGGGATGTCCGGATAGCCGAACTATCACCGTTGGTCGGACTCCTGGACTATGAAGATACAAGATTGAAGACTTCGTCCAGTGTCCGGATGGGACTTTCCTTGGCGTGGAAGGCAAGCTTGGCGACACGGATATGTAGATCTCCTACCATTGTAACCGACTTTGTGTAACCCTAACCCTATCCGGTGTCTATATAAACCGGAGAATTTTAGTCCGTAGGACGAAGAACAATCATACCATAGGCTAGCTTCTAGGGTTTAGCCTCCTTGATCTCATGGTAGATCTACTCTTGTACTACACATATCATCAATATTAATCAAGCAGGAGTAGGGTATTACCTCCATCGAGAGGGCCCGAACCTGGGTAAAAACATCATGTCTCTTGTCTCCTGTTACCATCCGCCTAGACGCACAGTTCGGGACCCCCTACCCGAGATCCGCCGGTTTTGACACCGACATTGGTGCTTTCATTGAGAGTTCCTCTGTGTCGTCACCTATAGGCCCGATGGCTCCTTCAATCATCGGCAACGACGCAGTCTAGGGTGAGACTTTTCTCCTCGGACAGATCTTCATATTTGGCGGCTTTGCACTGCGGGCCAATTCGCTAGGCCATCTGGAGCAGATCGAAAGCTACGCCCTGGCCATCAGGTCAGATTTGGAAGCTTGAACTATACGGCCGATGTCCGCTGAGACTTGATCTTCGACGGATTCGAGCCACAGCCAAGCTGTGCTGCACTGCCTCGATGGGCACGATCTAGCTCGCTGGTCGAACAAAGGCCTCGAGGTCGCACCGTATCCGCCCGACCCTTAGCTCGAGCCGACTCCAATCGAGGACGAGTGGTTGGACACCGCCGGGGCTACGATCTTTACGGGCGATTGAGCCGACTCCATCCTGTCTTTGCGAAGACCGTGGACTCCAAGGCGCCGACTCTCTCCGACTCGAACCTCCGCTACCGCCGATCGAATCCGATTACGCCGGGTCATGGAGTTCATCGCCATGACATCTTTCAGACCGCCCTTTGGCGGCATCCTGAATTCACTAAAGTCTCTCTTTATCGAGAGCCCTGGCCGACTACGGTCAGAAGGTTGGGATGCGACGACGAAGAAATTCAACGCCCACCCACCGCCCACTTTGTAGCCACCGCCGAAAGCTTAAACGACGTGCTCAATTTCGATTCAAGACATCGACGGTATGGACGATTTATGTAGGAGACAACCAGAACCAGCACCTATAGGATACCGGACAGCCACCTCATCCCACGATGTATACATGGTGGATACACCTAAAGGAAGTGACGACGAGGAACAACGGGACACTACGAATGATAAATCCTCAAAAGCAGTCAAAACGGCAACGTAAACGCCGCACTAAGTCCCGCCGACAAACACCCAGCCATAGAGCAGGCGAACCGTGGATCATTTAACATGCTATCGAGCAACTCGTCCAATAGGACAACTTGATAAACAACCCGCCCCCGCGAAGATAACAGTCCGGACGATCTCACGCCGACAAATTGTTGGAGCAGAAGAACTTCCACAAAGGCTCGCCGCCATCGCTGTAGCCTGAAAAAGGTAAGCGAAGCTCAAAACAGCGGAAGATGCACTCAGAATCAGATGGAGCAAAGTACTCAACACCGCAGACAAATACGGCGACAGTCGCCGAACAAAGAGCTACCCAAATATAAAACTACTGCCCGAATTTGATACGGAGGCCATAGAGCCCCCACAATCAAAGAGCAAGAAGGCCACCCGGTTGGATGGACGACCCCACGGCAAACAGAGAGCGGCAAATGGCGCCACACACAAGCCGGTACGCGATCCGCATAAGGATTCGCATCAAAAGGATGGCCCAGTTAGGTCCATCTATGGGCCGAGAAAGCAAGCTCTTCAAAGCAATGCAACACGCCAAATATCCGAACATCACGGCACACCCAAATATAGGGGTGCTGCACACCCCCTGTGTTTCACCGATGAGGTGCTGGATCACGAATTCCCAGCGGGATTAAAACCCGTAAACATAGAGGCATACGACGGAACAACAGACCCTGGAGTCTGGATTGAGGATTACATCCTCCACATACACATGGCTAGAGGAGACGATCTCCACGCCATAAAATACTTACCCCTCAAGCTCAAAGGGCCAGCCCGACATTGGCTCAAAAGCCTCCCTGAAAATACCATTGGAAGTTGGGAAGAGCTCGAGGATGCTTTTCGCAAATTTTCAAGGACTTATGTCCGCCCTCCGGATGCGCATTTATTTAAGTCATATAACTCAACAACCCGGAGAGTCAGCCTGCAAATTTCGAACAGGTTCTCACCAAAAGAACTAAATAGTTGATCGTCCGGACGCCAAGCATTAGCAGCTTTCAAACACAACGTCCGAGACGAATTGTTTCATGACACCTCGCCAGAGAAGCCGAGAACAATGGCCACACTAACAAGCCTCATGACCCGCTTTTGTACGGGAGAGGATAGCTGGCTAGCAAGATGCAGTACCAGCGACCCAAGTACATCCGAAGTTAGGGATGAGAATGGGAAACCACGACGCCGCAAGGACCAGCGCCGGATTAAGGGGAACGGTCCAAAGAGCGCGGCAGTCAACGCCGGATTCAAAAGCTCACGGCAAAACAATAAAAGCTGCCCCTTAAGGATAATAGCGATGAGCTATCCAACTTAAACAAAATCTTGGACAAGATATGCCAAATCCACAAGATTCCCGGAAGCCCGCAAACCATACCCACAGAGATTGTTGGGTCTTCAAGCAGTCCGCAGACTCAACGCCGAAACAAGGGGCTCGACACACCAAGCGAGGATGATGACGAGCACCACAAGCAGAGCCCCGAAAACAAAAGGATTTCCCACAAAAGTCAAAACAAGTGAACTCACTTCAAGTGACAACAGGAAAAATAGAGCGGCGCCATAGAAACACGTGCCGCACGGTCTATCCCAAAGCAGAGTCCCAACGATGGTTGTCAAAACCAATCACCTTCGATCATCAGACTATTCCGAAGTATCCGAGCGCAGGATGGACTGCCTTGATATTAGATCCTATAATCGACGGACTCCAATTTACACAAGTCCTAATGGACGGAGGTAGCGATCTAAACCTGCTATATCAGACACACAATTCAAAATGGGGATAGACCCAACCAAAATTCGCCATAGCAACACCTCCTTCAAAGGGGTAATGCCAGGCCCATATGCCCATTGTAATGGCTCCCATCGCTAGAAGTTGTGTTCGCTCATCCGACAACTTCCGCCAAAAAGTTAACCTTCCACATCGCCCCATTCAAAGTAGCTATCAAGCACTATCATGCGTGAAGCTACCGCTTTAACGCAATACCGCATTATGCATCTCTTACACTTAAAATGCCCGTCCACGCGGCATCATCTCATTAAAAGGGAGTATTAAGTGTTACTCGAGCACGAAGAACGTGAGACTGCCTTGACAGCCCCACACCAATCCGCCCGCTTAGTCAAAGCACCTGAATAGGTTATTCAAACCCGGACACGGCTAGACGAGTCCGGCGCTTACTAGCGCATACCCCCATACAAGGGCTGCACGCACGCATAACAAGAGACAATAAAGCTCAATTTTATTCACCTTTCGAACTGCACTCGCTTATTTAATATAAAGTACATTTCTCGCACGATATTTTTTCTTTTCAACTAAGTTCTTCTTTTACAGATGAACACCGTATACACCTGCTCGTGATACGGCACAACGGAGACACAGCGCAGACGCAGCAGGGGGGACCCGCCGCAAGGATTCTTTTCAGATTAAGACCCTGCGTAAACCTTTTTTACTGCTCTCTTGTTGATACACATCCCCGGTTTCTTGCTATAACCAAGGAGGAGGCTGGCGCTTTGGCATCGGCCGCACTGCAGTTTTTATGCTGCACTGACATCAGGGCTTAGGCATTATTCTGCCTGCTTTCATAAAGACCGAATACCTTAGGGAGTTTTCGCCCTCGAGTTAGGCCTTATATGCATCAGCTCCGAATCATGTCTTTGGTCAAATGTTGGGTTTGCCCGCCCCATGGTTTGGTACCTTACGCCCGCTATATCGACTAAGGTAGCTGGGAGAACCACTACGATTGTGCCCAAAGTTGAGCTGGGTTGAGCACCTCAAAGGAGAAAGCTAAACTGACTCATCATGATATAGCGTGAGACTGGTCAACCACTCGATGACCCAGCGGAATGTTTAGAATTCTCAAGATTGACGAAGGGCCGCTTCCGGTCAGCACATACGTGTCCCGAATTCGAGAGCGCGGTGCCCCTAGGGGCTATATAGTAGCCCCACCATCGAGCTCCTATGGCTAAGTGAAAGTGATAAAGCATTATAGTCCGTTGCCTAGTTTGCTACACTATCACCTCCTTCACAGGACCAAGACGTTGGATTAAGTGTGAAAATGCACCTTTTTAAACACCTCAAGACTATGTGCGTGGGGGCTGAAGTCAAGACTGCCATCTTTCAGGTTATATACACATATACATCAACGGCCGCACATGAGGCGTTTTAATAATTGAACGCACAAGTATAAAAAGCTCTTATACTATATTGAAACATTGTTTTCACAAATTATACAAGTCATTTAAACATAATATCCTTCTAGCATCAAGCCTCTATTAAACGAAGCGCCGCAGACTTCCTCAAAATAGTGCTCGGCAGTACTGGCTTATGTCCGAATCTTGGGATGCAACGTCGGTGGCCTTCATCTCCACCCAAGATGTCTTGACACGGCAAGAGCCATCCGCTTCCCTCTATGCATGCTGACCGCTTCATTGCATCGATATGCGGCACCGCATCAAGGAATCTGCATCAAGCCAAAATAACTCTTCGCTTGGGGCTTTTCGCCACAAATGAGTCACGACAGCCTTCATGGCAAGTCCGGACAACCTATTCAGTTTCGCCCATTCGCCAAACGACCGTTAACGAAAGTGGACGCCCGCATTATGGAATGCGACCAAAAAGCTCTTCCATTCCGTGATCCTTTGACCTCGGAAGTGTTCGTCGCGCTGCTCATGCACTCGCCGCCAAGTCCCGATAAGCATCCTCCGCACCCCACAGCCTGTCCAATTGAGCGATTTAGGATCCGTGAATTTCTCCGCAGCGTAAAGGGCTTTCCACCGCAATATCTTCGCCCGACGAGCTCCTTCTTCATAGCTCTCATCGCAGAACGAGTATCCTTGGCCTCGTGGTGGCCTTTTTCGGTCCTCTAGTTTCGCCGATCTTCTTTTTCAAGAAGCTCGCAACGGTCAAGAGCATTCTTCAATTTCACGGCCATATCGGGCGATCTCTTTCTTGCTTTGGCAAGGAGCAGCCTGTTCGCTTTTAGCTCATGTCACTTTTAAAGCAGCCAGATCACTGCTTTCTCGCTTGCTCTTGGCTCGGGCGAGCTCCGCCCAAGGCTCTCCATAGCAGCGACACCATCTGCATTAAGCATACATGTTGTAAGGCATGGGCGCCAAGCTCCTTACCAGTGTCCACGGAGAGGTCGATACCTTGTGACTCGCTGCCGCTTATTAACAAGCATGATGTCCGCTCGCCACGCTGTTGCCGCTTAGCTCGGCAATTCGCCAGTCCGCTAGCCATCGGACGCCCGCCACCTATTTAGAAGCGGCGATATGTTATAATCGAGATTATGATCCTCGCACGCTGTCAATTTTGACAACATACCGAGTCTCGTGAGCTACTATCTATACAGTATGCATTCTATATGCATAACTGCCGAAGGTACATCATTTTTGCATACTCGAACCCCGCCAAGAAGCTTCGACGGTTTATGCAATCCGCTTCTCGCCGGATGCAATTCTTTCAATCATCGTACCCATTAGCGCACGGTGATCTTCTCGAGATAGCCGCCACCCGAGCAGATCCTTCAGCCCTCCGATCAAGACGCCAGCTTGGCGCTGACCTTCCGCCCCGCCGACTGGGAACCCTCCGCGACGACACCTCGTGGTCGCCCGCCAAGATGAAGGTGCGACAGATGGAGGCGTTGCTTCCATCATCTTCGGAAGAAGATCCCCAAAGACGAAGCTCACGAGAAGGGTTGAGATCCGAACTACAAGGTATTATTTCGTTATCTTCGTAAATAAATATAGGGATGTCCCTTATTACAAGACCCCTTCTTTTTTACTTACGGCTCATTGAGGGCTGATCCTTGGGGAAATAGTGCGGCTGGGGTACTTCCCAGCGCGGACTCTCCGACGAAGATTTCTTTCCCTCTTGAGGCCTTGACCTCCGGATCTTCCGTCCTCTTCTCCCTTGGAGGAGGATCCTCGATCCCCTCTTCCTTGAAAGCCTCCTTTGCGGAGGCGCTTGCTTCCCTGCTCCCCCTTCGCTTTCTTTAAAAGGCGCGCCTTCAACATCTTGGTCAACATGGGATCCGGCGTGGTCTCCGGGAGGAGCCGACACCTTATCAACTTTGCCTTGGCTATCCACTCCTGCTCAAGAAAGAGCTCCTTTAAAGGGCATATATATATGATAAATGAATGAACAGCCTGTCCGTTACAGGTTACTTACTTGAGTATCCGGTGATTGCAGCTTAGAACTGCGCCCCTCGGTCAAGTCCGACACTTCTCCGTGATCCAAGAACAGTTTATACATCTCCTTGGGCCGCGCCCATAAAATGTTGGAGAGCTCGTGGTCCCTCCGGATTAAACTCCCACAGACGGAGGGGGCGACGCTTGCAGGCGTAGGCGCCAATCAGCATAACTCAGCCGCCATGACCAGATTGATCTCTTTCTTGGAGGTCTCGAACACGGCCCTGCAATGAGGAACGCCCTTGGTCGGCCCCCACGAGCCCCCCGTTGACCCATGATGCCAGCCATTGTGGTGGACTCCGAGCGAAGGCGGTGGCGCCACTAATTTGGTGCCCCCGAGCGTGATATAAAACCACCCCTGCCACAAACCAAGCTCCTCTTGAAAAGAGCCTCGCTGTTCTCAAGAAACTGCACCAAATTCTCAAGACTGCTTATGACCGCCTCCAGACTCGCTTGTTGCCCTCGATCATCTTCGCTCCACCTTGAAGGTCTTGAGCCACAATCCAAAGTGAGGGGTAATATGGAGGAAGGCTTCACATACGACAATGAATGACGAGATATGGAGGATGGACTCGGATTCAAGTCATGGAAATCCAGCCCATAATAAAACATGATCCTCGCACAAAGGGATCCATCGAGAAGCCTAAACCTCAAGGAAGTGAGACACTAACACCACGCCTCGCCGGGCTCGAGTGGGAATGACCTGCCCTCGAGCAGGCAGCCTATGCGAGATCTCACCGTTAGATACCCCGGCGCTCGCAGCTTTAGCACATCTTCTTCGTGACGGAAGAAGACATCCATCGCCGAGTTGATCGGAGCCGACATCGTCAAGGTCCGGCGCCTAAATCTGAAGCTTTGGGTGTTAGAACTCAAGCGAGGCTAACTCGATGGAGGGTGGAAAAGAAGAGGGCCTTGGTCTCATTATAAAGAGGTTGAATACCAAGAACCTCCCTGGTCGATCGGGACTCGCCGATAGAGGAGGCGTGCTAACGGGCATGGTTGGGTTACCCACGTCCGTATTGATGAGAATCCTGAATAAGGGGCACGATCTCTGCTTTGATAAGACGTGCTAAGGAAACCGCCGCTAAACGCGCTTAAGGTGGGACAGAAAAAACGATTCGTATGAAGGCCTGGCCGTGGTGTGATGTCACGCAGGAATACGCCACAGATCTCGGCAAAATTATTCTCTCTACTATGGTATGTGGAACTTGTTTTGCAGAGTTTGACACTATCCTTGTGTTCAAAATCTTCTATAAAGTATTCAATGGAGGAACCCGCCTTGCAATGCCGAAGAAAATATGCGCGACGGACTCGTCGTCATTGAAGCCTGGTTCAGGGGCTACTGAGGGAGTCCTGGATTAGGGGGTGTCCGGATAGCCGAACTATCACCGTTGGCCGGACTCCTGGACTATGAAGATACAAGATTGAAGACTTCGTCCCGTGTCCGGATGGGACTTTCCTTGGCGTGGAAGGCAAGCTTATGGCGATACGGATATGTAGATCTCCTACCATTGTAACCGACTCTGTGTAACCCTAACCCTATCCGGTGTCTATATAAACCGAAGGGTTTTAGTCCGTAGGACGAAGAACAATCATACCTGTAAGTGCATCTAGTGCCCCTTAGTGATTTTGGTGTATTGAAGACTTATAGGTTAAGTAACTAATGCATTTGTGAGTGTACACAGGTCTATAAGTCTATGAGGAGTTTGATATTGACAGAGAAAGTCGAATTTCTAAAAATGAAGTTCTTCATCTCAAGACTTTGATATTCTCAAGACTTTCAAGACTTTGAAAGTGAAGAAATTGGTGTGACCTCAAGACTTGGTATTCATTTGAGGAACATGAAGCGTGAAGACTTTTGTTTTCGTAGTTTCATTTTCTTTCTTGAGTCATAGGAAACACCGTGCATCGTTAAAGGGGTTGAGGAAATACTAAGGAAAAATTTCCATTTGATGCTCAACTCAAAATCTCTACACCTACCAAACCCTTCGAGTGAAGCTTTTGAAATCTCATACATTTCAGCCAATTTCTTCAAGGATGAGACGAAGCTCTTCCGGTCGCCGAGGAATTTGTTCGACCGAGGAGTTAGGAATTCGCCAAAGCGGATTGCCTACACAAAGGAGGAACATGATAGCCCCGAGGAATTTGATGTTCAAATTTCCGATCATGTCGTGTCACAAGCGCCAAAGAGTCCCAAATATCTTATCCACCTAACGGTCATATCATTGAGGAACAAGCAGAGTGCTGAAGAAAAGAGCCAAAGATGACGTTCAGCCTGGCTGAAGAAAATGTTGATTCCAGTGGCTGATGATCCCATCCCAGCCACCGAAGAAATCTGCCAGGCACCCACTAGTGGTGCACCAAGAAATTGCTCAAGACAGGGAACTCGCATCGCTTGCTCTCAAGAAACTGCACCAAATTCCTCAGCCCTCCCGCGCCTAACTCCAACTCCAATTCTTCCATCTGCTTCGATGTGAAGAAAACCAAGGCTGCAGAACGAGCTGCTCCGGAAGAAAAGGAAAGCATCACCATGCGCGATTCTTCGCCGCGCAAGAAAATGAAGCCAATGACCAGCTCATTTGAAAACCCAATTGATGCTGTTCCAATTTCTCCATACCATCAAAGGAAGTTGTTCCTTTTGGAGAAGACTATGAGATCCCAATCGGATCTCGATGAAGAACATCACCGCTGCTTCACGAGAGCAGCTCGATGAAGAAATTGAAGTGGAAGCAACCTTCAACCCCGCTTATTCCTCACCAGACTATGAAATTCCTCAGTTGGTGCCGAGGAAATTGAACATGAAGATGTGGATATTGGATGCACCACACCAGTGATCAATGATGACTTTTGGGAAAGTCAGCATCCCAATACTCTCTCTTCACCCCGCCCCAACAAGTTCCTCGCCTCCTGCTCAAACAGTCCAAATGGACTCAAGAAAATCAACCCATCGGTTATGTGCATGAAGAAATTCCAGCCACTAGTGTCGATGAAACTGCTGCCGCTGCTAATCCTCGATCGCACCTGTTGAGGAACAAGAAATTCCTCAGTCAAGAACCTGAACTTACGATTCCCCGAGGTGGTGATGCAACTCATCGACACCCCTCTGCCCAAGCAAAAGAATCCGCTCAAGCAAGCAAAAGTTCAAGGCTGAAGATTTCTTTGCCGAGCACGTGTTCTTCATCGAATATAATCCTTATGATTCTGCTCGATTAGGAAGAGGCGCTCGACTGCCACCAAGCCAACTTCTATTCCTCGCTTTTCAACAAGGATAAAATCTTCGATCATGCTCATATTCCTCATGTGGATATGGAGTCGCTGTGCTTTGAGCCAGTCCTCGTTGTTCTTCACGACGCAGACTTCTAAACTTCTGCACCGATATTTGTGGATCGAATGAAGAGCTAATTCTTCAGTTCTATGCAACCCTCGCACATCACCGGAGACGCCAAGACGTGAATTCATGGGTCTTAGATTGATGATCGAAAACACTCACTACATGGCACCAAAGAAGTGAATTGCTTCGTGCCCTACCACTCAGTCCTCCGCTTGATGGTGCACGTCGATTCACGAAGAAAAGAACTTTCAAATCACTATATGCAAGTGCCGATGAAGCCTTTGAAGCCAAGGCAGCATCGAGAACCAAATTCTTGTCAAGGAATTATTATATGTGCCTCTGACAGTCTATCAATTTCGACGAAGACTATGAGTCCTATCAAAGGCCACGACTTAACGATGAAGAAGTCGCTGGCATCATGAAGAATATGCTTTTCAACATCATCCATGGCGCTCCTGGCCAACTTCCATGATTTCTTCATGAGGACTCGCAAACATTGCTATGTCACCATTTGAGCTGAAGCCTTATGCGCTTTGGATTATGAGATTCATCAGTCAAGGTCTTCACTCAATTACAAGGCTGATACTTTGAACCACCGCAGCTACTTGCCTCCAATTGAAGTCCTCAAACGGACAATTACCTCACCGATGACAAGGGCAAGGCCACTGCTGTGATCGATGAAGGCATTCGCCCATTGATGGACAGCCAGCAAAGCAGCATCCTACTCCACCAATGATGACTCGCCACACATGACTCAGCCAAGAATACCTCAAGAAGCAAAGTCCTCAATCTATCGCACCTGTGGTGATGATCGATCATGAGTTACTCTCGCCTTCATCAAGGTTGATCGCAATCATAAGTGGGTCAAACGACGCTTGGTACTCTTCTTTACAACATGACCTCCACACACAATGCAAAGAAGAAAACCACTACTACCTTCATGAAACCTTCAAGCGCACTGGCTGTTCTTTCACATGTCTACAAAGGAGGAAGAACTGACTTCAATGGGACTCAAGGAAGAATTTGACTGGTCTGCACTCTCCTCCAAGAAATTCAAGAAGGTCAAAGTTCCTTCCTTGGTGGCCAGCTCCTATTCTTCATCTCGCGACATCGATGAAAATGAAGATTTGGAAGACACTGCTGCTGGTCCTACTTCAACAACCGACCCCAACAATGTCAAGGCCCGCCTTCAACTTGAAATTCTTCAAGAGCGTTAGTCCTCGCTTCGATCCTTTTGGTCATTTGATGACAAAGGGGAGAAATTTGAGTTAGTCTTCAAGCCGGTCTAGTTTTTGTCTATATACAGATTTTATTGTTGCAACTCTCGCTCTTCCAAACCTTTTATTGATCGAGTTGTAATCTTAAACCCGATGTTGCTTTTGATACTTTTGATGCATTATGCTCTTGCTCTATGCTCGACATTACGAGTTATGCTCGATTACATCAAGCACCATATTTCATCATGCATTTCAAATTCTTCATATTATATGTTAAATGCGTAATGAATTACAAGATATAGGGGAGATCTCCATGATTCAATTCTTCAAATGTGCATTGCCTCAAAAGCAAATTCTCACTATGCACATCTTCGTGGGGAGTTCTTCTATATCTTGCAATCAAATTCCTCATTATCAGATTTACACTTCATATGTTTATCCTCGTTGAAAACTTAACCTATGTTGTCATCAATCACCAAAAGGGGAGATTGTAAGTGCATCTAGTGCCCCTTAGTGATTTTGGTGTATTGAAGACTTATAGGTTAAGTAACTAATGCGCTTGTGAGTGTACACAGGTCTATAAGTCTATGAGGAGTTTGATATTTACAGAGAAAGTCGACCCTCAAAAATGAAGTTCTTCATCTCAAGACTTTGATATTCAAGACTTTCTCAAGACTTTGAAAGTGAAGAAATTGGTGTGACCTCAAGACTTGGTATTCATTTGAGGAACATGAAGCGTGAAGACTTTTGTTTTCGTAGTTTCATTTTCTTTCTTGAGTCATAGGAAACACCGCATCGTTAAAGGGGTCGAGGAAATACTAAGGAAAAATTTCCATTTGATGCTCAACTCAAAATCCTACACCTACCAAACCCTTCGAGTGAAGCTTTTGAAATCTCATACAGCTTCACCAATTTCTTCAAAGGATGAGACGAAGCTCTTCCGTCACCGAGGAATTTGTTCGACCGAGGAGTTAGGAATTCGCCAAAGGCGGATTGCCTACACAAAGGAGGAACATGATAGCCCCGAGGAATTTGATGTTCAAATTTCCGATCATAATGTGCTGCGCGCGCCAACCTGTCCCAAATATCTTATCCACCTAACGGTCATATCATTGAAGGGCATTTATGTCTTATCATGTCGGGCTGCTCCCTAGGCTATAAATAGCCGCCTCTACAACCACTAGCTGGTTGGCTGCTCCGAGAGAACTTGACACTTGTCATTTGAGAGCAACCCATCCTCCGAGGACTTTGAGCGAAAATCATCAAGTGAGGAAAACCCAAAACCAAACCCCAATAAACCCAAAGTGATTGAGCATCATCAAGAAATTGATCCTGCGGATCCGACGCTTGTTACCTTTGAAGACTGTGCTTCTTCCAGACGGTTAGGCGCCAAGGTCTAGAGCATCCAAGAGGAATTGTGGATCGCCGAGTGACCAAGTATGTGAAGGTTTGAAGTCGCTCAAGACTTACCACGAGTGATTGGACGAGGTCTGCGTGACCTTAGTTCAAGGAGAATACGGTGAGGACTTGGTGTCCTGAGCTGCGTGCTCAAGGATCGGGTGTCCGGACTGTGTGTCCTCGAGTTTAAATACTCACCGCCCAACCAGACGCATAACCGAGACAAAGCAGTTGAACTGGTCTACCAAATCATTGTCTTCACCAACCTAATCGGTTCTATTTCCTCAACCCTTTCATTTCCTCATTATCGTGTTGAGTGTTTGTTCATATCTGTGTTTGAAGACTTTGATCAAGACTTTCAATTTCCTCGCCCAATTTCTTCACCGCTTGTCTTCATCTTGTGTTATCCTCGTGATTACGCTTTCAGACTGTGATTGTCTTCATTTCATCATGATGACAATGCTTGTAATCTGTTATGCTTACTTCGAGTACTTATTCCGCTGTAGTATTTCTTCACTAAGGAATTTCTCACCGCAAATTCCTCAAAGAAGAATTCATAAAATCGCCATTCACCCCCTCTAGTCGATATAACGACTTTCAATTGGTATCGAGCAAGGTACCCTTGTTCTGTGTGATTTTGGTTTAACCACCGAGTTTTAGTTATGTCGACCGCAGTATGATCAAGGTCTCAGCAGGTGTCCTACCTTCGATGGGACGGACTACCCCTCATCGAAGAACAAAATGCTAATGCATCTTGAAGCAATTGACAACGATCTCTCGTATGTTGTGACAAAAGGTGTTTCCTCACCACACCTTCTCTGAATGATGTTGATGTGAAGAGATTCAAGCAACTCGATTCTCGTTAAGAATATCATATGTGGCCATCTCGAGCAAAGGTCAATATGGAAGAGTGAGTGCTTTGAATCTGCCAAACTCATCCGGGACAAAGGTCCAAAGTAAATGAAGGTGTTTCAACTCAGCGTGACTCTCGAGTTGATGTTCTTCGAATCTCTTCAACCGCTTCAAAAGACTCGACAACTAAAATGTTCAACAAACCTTCGATCGCTTCACCGACATCTCAAATGAGCTTCAAGCACTGGTGCCACCGACATCACCGACCATGAGGTGGTGAAGAAATTGCTAAGATCGCTTGATTCCTCATTTGATACTCCGCACTGATGATACAAGAACGAGCTGATTACAAGTCTCTTGATCCCGCCGATATCCTCGAAAGGCTAAATACTCACGAGTTCCAGCTTGTCAAAAGAGAGATCTCTATGGTTCTCGCTATGGAAAACACGCGCCTCAAGGCCAAGGCCAGTCCGAATCTGAGAGTGAAGACTCGTAGTAGCCTTGGAGATCCTCAAGAATTTGGCAAGGAGCTAGCACCGCCGTGAAGAAATTCCAGAAATTCTCAAGACGTGGTCGCTGGAAAATCCTCAAGAAGCAGTGATTCCTCATCTAGTGACTATAAGAGAAGACTTTGTCACAAATGCAAGAAACCTGGTCACTATATCCAAGATTGTCCTCGGGAAAAGGAATTAAGGAAGAAGAAACACAAGGATTACAGCCTGATGACGTGAAGAAGAAGAAGAAGAAATCATCAAAATCTTCATCATCAAAATCCTCAAACCTTCTTCTCACAAGAAGAGCAGCTCCAAAAGGCTCTGCATTCATTGGCAAGGAAATGGACTCAAGCTGAATCTGAGGAAAATGAGGAAGAGGAGGAGTCCAAGAATCAATCTGTGTGGCTAGTCCGGCTCTTGCATCGCTTATGTTAGCAAGTCCATCTTCAACATCAAGAAACTGACTACCGACAAGCCCGATGAGGAAAATGATGACTACGCCCCACCTATTGCTTCATGGCAAAGGTGCAAGGTACTCAATTTCACCTCCTCCTAATCTAGTGAAATGAATCGATGAGGATCTCAAGCCCAGCTACTCTAAACTTGCTAAGATTGCTATAAACAACAAAGGGCTTTTGAAAAGGTTCAAAACATGCTAGATAAGAGTGATGATATGTTAGGTGAAGAAATGGATCACACTCAAGCTCCGATCGAAAATCTTCAGAGACTTCACCTAGGCTTGACAGCCTTTTCAAGGTCATCATAACACTCTCTTATCTCGATCATGAGAAACTTTCTTATGAATTTCTTCAAAGAAAGCAAGATCTTGAGAAGCTAAGAGCGAGTTATGAAGATCTTCGTATGAGCGCGATTCATTACTTGCTCAACAAATCAGCGCTTCTCAAGAAGAATTTGTTCCTCCATGCTTAAAGTGCATTGAACGTGAATCGCTAATTCTTCACCGAATGTTCAAATGCTTCAACTGTTATAAATTCTTCACCTGCCTCGCTATCACTAATTCCTCATCCGAGGACATTGCTAGTATCACCGACGATGCAGATCGAAGGAATTGTACATGACAGCATGTACAAAAGCCTCAAAGGGCATCGACTTTTGTGATGTGCTTAAAAGCAGATCCTCAACAGAACCCTAGGAAAGAGGGTATTGCCTTTGAGAGGAAACTCAATGTCGATGGAACGTATCGAAGCCCGAGCAGATCCCAAAACCTCATGGGTTGCTGCAAAGGACCTCCATTGATCCATCTACCTTATCTGGTTTTACATGTAATTTCTCATTCTCAACGATGAGTCATTTGACTCCAACTATAAACTGTTCAAAATCAGAATGGTGAAGTATTTGCTAGATATGTTGGCACTAATCGCAGAACGGTTCCCCATGAAGAAAATCTGGTTCCCAAGAAGTGCCTTGAAAGTCTTCGTGAATGTCCTCATGACACCACCGTGAAGAATAGGAACCCCAGATCAAATTCTTCATATGGACCAAATTCTTCATATGGATCCAAGTCCTCATACGGACCAAATTCTCACGTGGATCAAATTCTCAAAAGGATCAAAGTCCTCATATGATTATCATCGTATAACAACTCGCTTTCGCAGGTAGAGCTAAGGGCTATGAATATGTGCATTATTCTTCAAACCAATATGTTCATAAGTCCTCAAGAATTTCTCTCGCTTATTCATATGCTTACCCTAACCCTCTTATGTGAAACGAAATGGTTTGGCCTCTATGCCACCATTCTCGTATGGTGCTGCAGAATGATGAACTCTTTGCCACCCCTTCGATGTGGGTGGTGAAGAAAAGAACTAATCTCTTCTCAGAGGTCAGTCTCCGCACGTGCCTTAACGCTCAAGAATTTGCTCGGGGCCCGACAAAATGCTCGAAAGGACGCAGTTAATCATGATGAAATGAACTTTCATTTCACACGCCCTCATATCGCTTATCTGAATATCGATCGATGAAATTCATCCGATGAACTTGATATCATATTCTTCACCGATGAAGTATATGAGATCGTAAGTTGTACTAATTCATCCGCAGGATGATCAACCCAAAGCCACCGAGTGGGTTCTCGATAGTGGATGTACAAATCACATGACCGGTGACAAGAATCTATTGATGGATGCTCCCTTATCACCGCCACATCTCAAGCATATCATCTTGGCCGACAAAGGCAAAAGTCGTATTGGGTCTTGGTAAGGTTGCTATCTCTAAGGACATGCACATGGACAAAGTCATGCTTGTTGAGTCTTAGGATATAACCTCATGTCAGCCTCAATGCTTTGTGATCTTGATATGGTTGTTATCTTTGGCAAGTATCGTTGTGTTGTGATTATGGAAGTCGACAATTCCAAAGTCTTCAAGGCTTTAGGAGAGGAGACTTGTATATTGTTGACTTTCTCTGTGACCACAACCAGCCGTGTGCCTACTTGCAAAAGCTTCGTATATTGGCTATGGCATCGATGACTTGGTCACGCAGGCATGAGGAATTTGCACACGCCATGAAGAAGAAGCATGTCATTGGCATTGAGAATGTCAAATTCTCAAGGATCACTTATGCGAGCCCGTGAAGCTGGAAAATGACCAAGGCCAAGCATCCAAATAAGACTATCATGACCACTACTCGCCCCTTCGAATTGCTTCACATGGACCTCTTTGGTCCCAATCATTACTCAGCCGTCGTTAATGAAGCATCACTATATGGCTTTGTTATTGTTGATGATTACTCGCTACACATGGGTACACATTGTTACTTACAAAAATCAAGTGCAGGAAATCTTCAAACGATTTTCCTCGAGGGCTTCAACCAACTTTGGTGTGAAGATCAAGCACATCAGAGTGACAATGGAACTGAGTTCAAGAATTCGGTCTTGATGATTATCTTGATGAACTTGGTATTACTCATGAGTTATCTGCCCCTATACTCCTCAAAGAAATGGCATAGTGGAGCGCAAGAACAGAACTCTTGTTGAGATGGCTCGACTATGCTTGATGAATACAAAACGCCTAGTCGCTTCGGATTGAAGCAATTGACACCGCGGCCACATCATCAACAGAGTATATCTTCACAAATTCTTCAAGAAGACTGCCTATGAACTCCTCACCGACAAGAAACCCAATGTGTTATTTCAAAGTCTTCGTGCTAAATGCTGGATTAGAGATCCTCACCACAACTCTAAATTTGCACCAAAGCACATGAAGGTTTTATGCTTGGTTACGGAAAGGACTCACACACCTACAGTAGTCTTCAACATCGACTTCACAAGATTGTTGACATCAGATGTGCGGTTCGATGAAACTAATGGCTCGCAAAGAGAGCACCTACCTTCCGGTTAGATGAACCAGCACCGAGGATTCTATCAGTTCAAGGCAACCGAGGATGTCATTCCTATCAAGAAACTCATCAAGAATTCATTCCTCAGACGCGAAGAACGCCGAGCTGATGCACCAAGATAATGTCAAGAAAATGGTGCCGAGGAAAATGATCAAATTCTCGACGACAACCAGCTCATCCTCGCTGCAAAAGAAGTGCAAGTTGACAAGATCATCGATGACATTGAAGCGCCAGTCCTCTCACACGCTCAAAAGCTTCACATTTATCTAACTTTTGTGGGCACTATGCTTTTGTCTCTATCACAGAGCCCACTAAGGTAGATGAAGCATTTCGAGCCGGAGGGATTCAGCCATGCAAGAAGAATTACATCAGCCGAGCTCAACAACGTCTCGAACTGGTCAAACGTCCCGATCCTCGCAAGCATAATATCATTGGCACAAAGTGGATCTATCGCAACAAGCAAGATGAAAATGGTCTTGTGGTGAGGAATAAGGCACGACTAGTAGCTCAAGGCTACACGCAGGTTGAAGGAATTGATTTCGATGAAACTTTTGCACTGCTGCTAGACTTGAGTCTATTCAGATATTACTCACCTATGCTAACCATCACAATATCACTTTATATCAAATGGATGTGAAAAGTGCATTCCTCAATGGTAAGCTTGAGGAAGAAGTATATGTTGCTCAACCCCTGTGTTTTGAAGATCCAAAGAATCTCGACAAAGTCTTCAGACTAAATAAGGCCCTCTATGGCCTCAAGCAAGCCCCTCGGCGTGGTATGATACATTGAAGGAATTCTTCGTGAAGAATGGCTTCACACCGGTTCACTCGATCCTACTCTCTTTACTAAATCTTATGATGGTGAACTTTTGTGTGCCAAATATATGTTGATGATATTATCTTTGGCTGTATCGACCAACGTTATAGTGATGAATTTGCCTATATGATGAGTGAAGAATATCAAATGTCTATGATGGAGAGTTGAAATTCTTCTTAGGTCTTCAAATTCACAACAACACAATGGCATATTCATATCTCAGAGAAATACCTCAAAGATGTCCTCAAGAAATTCGCATGCAAGATTGCAAAGGTGTCAAAATTCCTATGCCCACAAATGGCCATCTATGCAATCGATGAAAATGGTATTGACTTCGATCACAAGGTATACCGCCCATGATTGGTTCTTTATTGTACTTATGTGCATCTAGGCCAGATATAATGCTTAGTGTTTGCATGTGTGCCCGATTTCAAGCTACACCAAGGAATCACACCATAAGGTGTGAAGCATATTCTTCGATATCTAGCTCACACACCAACACTAGGATTATGGTACCCCAAGGGCTCTACTTTTGATCTCATTGATATTCTGACTGACTATGCCGGTGATCGTGTGGACCGCTCACCTCGCTGAAGAAAATGTTGATTCTGTGGCTGATGATCCCATCCCAGCCACCGAAGAAACTGCCAGGCACCCACTAGTGGTGCACCAAGAAATTGCTCAAGACAGGGAACCTGCATCGCTGTTCTCAAGAAACTGCACCAAATTCCTCGCCTCTCTCCGCGCTAACTCCAACTCCAATTCTTCCATCTGCTCGATGTGAAGAAAACCAAGGCTGCGAATCTAGCTGCAGGAAGAAAAGGAAAGCATCAACAAGCGCCGATTCTTCTGCCAAGAAAAATGAAGCCAATGACCAGCTCATTTGAAAACCCAATTGATGCTGTTCCAATTTCTCCATACCATCAAAGGAAGTTGTTCCTTTTGGAGAAGACTATGAGATCCCAATCGATCTCGATGAAGAACATCACCGCCGCTGCTTCACCGAGCAGCTCGATGAAGAAATTGAAGTGGAAGCAACCTTCAACCCCGCTTATTCCTCACTCGACTATGAAATTCTCAGTCTGGTGCCGAGGAAATTGAACATGAAGATGTGGATATTGATGCACCACACCAGTGATCAATGATGACTTTGGGAAAGTCAGATCCCAATACTCCTCTCTTCACCCCGCCCAACAAGTTCCTCATCTCTCGCTCAAACAATCCAAATGGACTCAAGAAAATCAACCCAATCGGTTATGTGCATGAAGAAATTCCAGCCACTAGTGTCGATGAAACCGTCATCGCTAATCCTCGATCGCACCTGTTGAGGAACAAGAAATTCCTCAGTCAAGAACCTGAACTTACGATTCCCGAGGTGGTGATGCAACTCATCGACACCCTCTGCCAAGCAAAAGAATCCGCTTCTCAAGCAAGCAAAAGTTCAAGGTCAAGATTTTTTCGCCGAGCACGTGTTCTTCATCGAATATAATCCTTATGATTCTCGCCGATTAGGAAGAGGCGCTTCGACTGCCAGCCAAGCCAACTTCTATTCCTCGCTTTTCAACAAGGATAAAATCTTCGATCATGCTCATATTCCTCATGTGGATATGGAGTCGCCAGTGCTTTGAGCCACCCTCGTGTTCTTCACGACGCAGACTTCTAAACTTCTCAAGACCGATATTTGTGGATCGAATGAAGAGCTAATTCTTCAGTTTATGCAACCTCGCACATCACCGAGACGCCGAAGACGAAATTCATGGGTCTTAGATTGATGACTGAAAATACCACTACATGGCACCAAAGAAGTGAATTGCTTCGCGCCTCTACCACTCAGTCCTCCGCTTGATGGTGCACGCCAGATTCACGAAGAAAAGAACTTTCAAATCACTATATGCAAGTGCCGATGAAGCCTTTGAAGCCAAGGCAGGCATCGAGAACCAAATTCCTTGTCAAGGAATTATTATATGCCTTTGACAGTCCATCGAATTTCGACGTAAGACTATGAGTCCTATCAAAGGCCACGACTAACGATGAAGAAGTCGCTGGCATCATGAAGAATATGCTTTTCAACATCATCCATGGCGCTCCGCCAACTTCCATGATTTCTTCATGAGGACTCGCAAACATTGCTATGTCACCATTTGAGCTGAAGCCTTATGCGCTTTGGATTATGAGATTCATCAGGTCAAGGTCTTCACTCAATTACAAGGCTGATACTTTGAACCACTGCAGCTACTTGCTCGATTGAAGTCCTCAAACGGACAATTACCTCAGCCTGATGACAAGGGCAAGGCCATCATTGCAGATCGATGAAGGCATTCGCCCATTGATGGACAGCCAGCAAGCAGCATCCTACTCCACCAATGATGACTCGCCACACATGACTCAAATTCGCAAATACCTCAAGAAGCAAAGTCCTCAATCTATCGCACCTGTGGTGATGACTGATCATGAGTTACCTCGCCTTCATCAAGGTTGATCGCGAATCATAAGTGGGTCAAACGACAGCTTGGTACTCTTCTTACAACATGACCTCAACACACAATGCAAAGAAGAAAACCACTACTACCTTCATGAAACCTTCAAGCGCACTGGCTGTTCTTTCACATGTCTACAGTGAGGAAGAATCTGACTTCAATGGGACTCAAGGAAGAATTTGATCGGTCTGCACTCCTCCAAGAAATTCAAGAAGGTCAAAGTTCCTTCCTTGGTGGCTAGCTCCTATTCTTCATCTCATGACAATCGATGAAAATGAAGATTTGGAAGACATCGCTGCTGGTCCTACTTCAACAACCGACCCCAATAATGTCAAGGCCCGCCTTCAACTTGAAATTCTTCAAGAGCGTTAGTCCTCGCCGATCCTTTTGGTCATTTGATGACAAAGGGGAGAAATTTGAGTTAGTCTTCAAGCGGTCTAGTTTTTGTCTATATACAGTATTTTATTAAGTTGCAACTCGCTCTTCCTAAACCTTTTATTGGATCGAGTTGTAATCTTAAACCCGATGTTGCTTTGATACTTTTGATGCATTATGCTCTTGCTCTATGCTCTGATTACAGTAGTTATGCTCTGATTACATCAAGCACCATATTTCATCATGCATTTCAAATTCTTCATATTATATGTTAAATGCGTGTATGAATTACAAGATATAGGGGGAGATCTCCATGATTCAATTCTTCAAATGTGCATTGCCTCAAAAGCAAATTCCTCACTATGCACATCTTCAGGGGGAGTTCTTCTATATCTTGCAATCAAATTCCTCATTATCAAGATTTACACTTCATATGTTTATCCTCGTTGAAAACTTAACTCTATATTGTCATCAATCACCAAAAAGGGGGAGATTGTAAGTGCATCTAGTGCCCCTTAGTGATTTTGGTGTATTGAAGACTTATAGGTTAAGTAACTAATGCGTTTGTGAGTGTACACAGGTCTATAAGTCTATGAGGAGTTTGATATTTACAGAGAAAGTCGAATTTCTAAAATGAAGTTCTTCAACTCAAGACTTTGATATTCAAGACTTTCTCAAGACTTTGAAAGTGAAGAAATTGGTGTGACCTTGAAGACTTGGTATTCATTTGAGGAACATGAAGCGTGAAGACTTTTGTTTTCAGAGTTTCATTTTCTTTTCTTGAGTCATAGGAAACACCGTGATCGTTAAAGGGGGTCGAGGAAATACTAAGGAAAAATTTCCATTTGATGCTCAACTCAAAATCCTACACCTACCAATCCCTTCGAGTGAAGCTTTTGAAATCTCATACAGCTCACTCAATTTCTTCAAGGATGTAGACGAAGCTCTTCCGGTCACGAGGAATTTGTTCGACCGAGGAGTTAGGAATTCGCCATGGATTGCCTACACAAAGGAGGAACATGATAGCCCCGAGGAATTTGATGTTCAAATTTCCGATCATAATGTCTGCGCCACCTGTCCCAAATATCTTATCCACCTAACGGTCATATCATTGAAGGGCATTTATGTCTTATCATGTCGGGCTGCTCCCTAGGCTATAAATAGCCACCTCACAACCACTAGTTGGTTGGCTGCCCGAGAGAACTTGACACTTGTCATTTGAGAGCAACCCATCCTCCGAGGACTTTGAGCGAAAATCATCAAGTGAGGAAAACCCAAAACCAAACCCCAATAAACCCAAAGTGATTGAGCATCATCAAGAAATTGATCCTCATGTGGATCCGACGCTTGTTACCTTTGAAGACTGTGCTTCTTCCGCACGGTTAGGGCCAAGGTCTAGAGCATCCAAGAGGAATTGTGGATCGCCGAGTGACCAAGTATGTGAAGGTTTGAAGTCGCTCAAGACTTACCACGAGTGATTGGACGAGGTCTCGCGTGACCTTAGTTCAAGGAGAATACGGTGAGGACTTGTGTCCCGAGCTGCGTGCTCAAGGATCGGGTGTCCGGATCTGTGTCCTCGAGTTTAAATACTCACCGCCCAACCAGACGCATAACCGAGACAGCAGCTTGAACTGGTCTACCAAATCATTGTCTTCACCAACCTAATCGGTTCTATTTCCTCAACCCTTTCATTTCCTCATTACGTGTTGAGTGTTTGTTCATATCTGTGTTTGAAGACTTTGATCAAGACTTTCTCAATTTCTCGCCAATTTCTTCACCGCTTGTCTTCATCTTGTGTTATCCCGTGATTACGCTTTCAGACTCGTGATTGTCTTCATTTCATCATGATGACAATGCTTGTAATCTGTTATGCTTACTTCGAGTACTTATTCCGCAGTAAGTATTTCTTCGCTAAGGAATTTCTCACCGCAAATTCCTCAAGAAGAATTCATAAAATCGCCTTATTCACCCCCTCTAGTCGATATAACGACTTTCAATTGGTATCGAGCAAGGTACCCCTTGTTCTGTGTGATTTGGTTTAACCACCGAGTTTTAGTTATGTCGACCGCAGTATGATCAAGGTCTCAGCAGGTGTCCTACCTTCATGGGACGGACTACCCTCATCGAAGAACAAAATGCTAATGCATCTTGAAGCAATTGACAACGATCTCTCGTATGTTGTGACAAAAGGTGTTTCTCACCACACCTTCTCCTCAATGATGCTGATGTGAAGAGATTCAAGCAACTCGATTCTCAAGCTTAAGAATATCATATGTGGCCATCTCGAGCAAAGGTCAATATGGAAGAGTGAGTGCTTTGAATCGCTAAACTCATCCGGGACAGGCTGTCCAAAGTAATGAAGGTGTTTCAACTCAGCGTGACTCTCGAGTTGATGTTCTTCGAATCTCTTCAACCGCTTCAAAAGACTCGACAACGAAAATGTTCAACAAACCTTCGATCGCTTTCACCGACATCTCAAATGAGCTTCAAGCACTGGTGCCACCGACATCACCGACCATGAGGTGGTGAAGAAATTGCTAAGATCGCTGATTCCTCATTTGATACTCCGCACCGATGATACAAGAACGAGCTGACTACAAGTCTTTGATCCTCGCCGATATCCTCGAAAGGCTAAATACTCACGAGTTCCAGCTTTGCTGAAAAGAGAGATCTCTATGGTTCGCTATGGAAAACACGTGCCTCAAGGCCAAGGCTGTGTCCGAATCTGAGAGTGAAGACTCGTAGTAGCCTTGAGATCCCAAGAATTTGGCCAGGAGCTAGCATCGCCGTGAAGAAATTCCAGAAATTCTCAAGACGTGGTCGCTGGAAAATCCTCAAGAAGCAGTGATTCCTCATCTAGTGACTATAAGAGAAGACTTTGTCACAAATGCAAGAAACCTGGTCACTATATCCAAGATTGTCCTCGGGAAAAGGAATTAAGAAGAAGAAACACAAGGATTACAGCTCATGACGAAGAAGAAGAAGAAAAATCATCAAAATCTTCATCATCAAAATCCTCAAACCTTCTTCTCACAAGAAGAGCAGCTCCAAAAGGCTCTGCATTCATTGGCAAGGAAATGGACTCAAGCTGAATCGAGGAAAATGAGGAAGAGGAGGAGTCCAAGAATCAATCTGTGTGGCTAGTCCGCTCTTGCATCGCTATGTTAGCAAGTCCATCTTCAACATCAAGAAACTGACTCACCACAAGCCCGATGAGGAAAATGATGACTACGCCCCACCTATTGCTTCATGGCAAAGGTGCCAAGGTACTCAATTTCACCTCCTCCTAATCTAGTGAAAATGAATCGATGAGGATCTCAAGCCCAGCTACTCTAAACTTGCTAAGATTGCTATAAACAACAAAGGGCTTTTGAAAAGGTTCAAAACATGCTAGATAAGAGTGATGATATGTTAGGTGAAGAAATGGATCGCACTCAAGCCCTCGATCGAAAATCTTCAGAGACTTCACCTAGGCTTGATAGCCTTCAAGGTCATCATAACACTCTCTTATCTCGATCATGAGAAACTTTCTTATGAATTTCTTCAAAGAAAGCAAGATCTTGAGAAGCTAAGAGCGAGTTATGAAGATCTTCGTAAGGAGCGCGATTCATTACTTGCTCAACAAATCAGCGCTTCTCAAGAAGAATTTGTTCCTCCATGCTTAAAGTGCATTGAACGTGAATCGCTAATTCTTCACCGAATGTTCAAATGCTTCAACTGTTATAAATTCTTCACCGCCTCGCTATCACTAATTCCTCATCCGAGGACATTGCTAGTATCAATCGACGATGCAGATCAAGGAATTGTACATGACAGCATGTACAAAAGCCTCAAAGGGCATCGACTTTGTGATGTGCTTAAAAGCAGATCCTCAACAGAACCCTAGGAAAGAGGGTATTGCCTTTGAGAGGAAACTCAATGTCGATGGAACGATCGAAGCCCGAGCAAGATCCCAAAACCTCATGGGTTGCTGCAAAGGGACCTCCAGCTTGATCCATCTACCTTATCTGGTTTTACATGTAATTTCCTCATTCTGTTGATGAGTCATTTGACTCAAACTATAAACTGTTCAAAATCAGAATGGTGAAGTATTTGCTAGATATGTTGGCACTAATCGCAGAAACGGTTCCCCATGAAGAAAATCTGTTCCCAAGAAGTGCCTTGAAAGTCTTCGTGAATGTCCTCATGACACCACCGTGAAGAATAGGAACCCCAGATCAAATTCTTCATATGGACCAAATTCTTCATATGGATCCAAGTCCTCATACGACCAAATTCTCACGGGATCAAATTCTCAAAAGGATCAAAGTCCTCATATGATTATCATCGCTAACAACTCTGCTTCGCAGGTAGAGCTAAGGGCTATGAATATGTGCATTATTCTTCAAACCAATATGTTCATAAGTCCTCAAGAATTTCTCCGCTTATTCATATGCTTACCCTAACCCTCTTATGTGAAACGAAATGGTTTGGCCTCTATGCCACCATTCTCGTATGGTGCTCGCAGAATGATGAACTTTGCCACCCCTTCGATGTGGGTGGTGAAGAAAAGAACTAATCTCTTCTCAGCAGGTCAGTCTCCGCACGCGTTTTAACGCTCAAGAATTTGTCAGCCCGACAAAATTGCTCGAAAGGACGCAGTTAATCATGATGAAATGAACTTTCATTTCACACGCCCTCATACCGCTTATCTCAATACCGATCGATGAAATTCATCCGATGAACTTGATATCATATTCTTCACCGATGAAGTATATGAGATCGTAAGTTGTACTAATTCATCCGCAGGATGATCAACCCAAAGCCACCGAGTGGGTTCTCGATAGTGGATGTACAAATCACATGACCGGTGACAAGAATCTATTGATGGATGCTCCTTATCACCGCCACATCTCAAGCATATCATCTTTGGCCGACAAAGGCAAAAGTCGTATTGGGACTTGTAAGGTTGCTATCTCTAAGGACATGCACATGGACAAAGTCATGCTTGTTGAGTCTTTAGGATATAACCTCATGTCAGCCTCAATGCTTTGTGATCTTGATATGGTTGTTATCTTTGGCAAGTATCGCTGTGTTGTGATTATGGAAGTCGACAATTCCAAAGTCTTCAAGGCTTTAGGAGAGGAGACTTGTATATTGTTGACTTCTCTACAGACCACAACCAGCCGTGTGCCTACTTGCAAAAGCTTCGTAAGGCTGGCTATGGCATCGACGACTTGGTCACGCAGGCATGAGGAATTTGCACACGCCATAAGAAGAAGCATGTCATTGGCATTGAGAATGTCAAATTCTCAAGGATCACTTATGCGAGCCCGTGAAGTGGAAAATGACCAAGGCCAAGCATCCAAATAAGACTATCATGACCACTACTCGTCCTTCGAATTGCTTCACATGGACCTCTTTGGTCCCAATCATTACTCAGCTGTCGTTAATGAAGCATCACTATATGGCTTTGTTATTGTTGATGATTACTCGCATACACATGGGTACACATTGTTACTACAAAAATCAAGTGCAGGAAATCTTCAAACGATTTTCCTCGAGGGCTTCAACTAACTTTGTGTGAAGATCAAGCACATCAGAGGACAATGGAACTGAGTTCAAGAATTCGGTCTTGATGACTATCTTGATGAACTTGGTATTACTCATGAGTTATCTGCCCTTATACTCCTCAAAGAAATGGCATAGTGGAGCGCAAGAACAGTAACTCTTGTTGAGATGGCTCGCACTATGCTTGATGAATACAAAACGCCTAGTCGCTTCGATTGAAGCAATTGACATCGCGCGCCACATCATCAACAGAGTATATCTTCACAAATTCTTCAAGAAGACTGCCTATGAACTCCTCAACGACAAGAAACCCAATGTAAGTTATTTCAAAGTCTTCGTGCTAAATGCTGGATTAGAGATCCTCACCACAACTCTAAATTTGCAATCAAAGCACATGAAGGTTTTATGCTTGGTTACGAAAGGACTCACACACCTACAGTAGTCTTCAACATCGACTTCACAAGATTGTTGACATCAGAGATGCGGTTCGATGAAACTAATGGCTCGCAAAGAGAGCACCTACCTTCTGTGTTAGATGAACCAGACCGAGGATTCTATCAGTTCAAGGCAACCGAGGATGTCATTCCTATCAAGAAACCATCAAGAATTCATTCCTCAGACGCCAAGAACGCCGAGCTGATGCACCAAGATAATGTCAAGAAAATGGTGCCGAGGAAAATGATCAAATTCCTCAAGACAACCAGCTCATCCTCGCTGCAAAAGAAGTGCAAGTTGACAAGATCATCGATGACATTGAAGCGCCAGTCCTCTCACTCGCCAAAAGCTTCACATTTATCTAACTTTGTGGGCACTATGCTTTTGTCTCTATCACAGAGCCCACTAAGGTAGATGAAGCATTTCGAGCCGGAGGATTCAGCCATGCAAGAAGAATTACATCAGCCCGAGCTCAACAACGCTCGGAACCGGTCAAACGCCCGATCCTCGCAAGCATAATATCATTGGCACAAAGTGGATCTATCGCAACAAGCAAGATGAAAATGGTCTTGTGGTGAGGAATAAGGCACGACTAGTAGCTCAAGGCTACACGCAGTTGAAGGAATTGATTTCGATGAAACTTTTGCACTGCGCTAGACTTGAGTCTATTCAAGATATTACTCGCCTATGCTAACCATCACAATATCACTTTATATCAAATGGATGTGAAAAGTGCATTCCTCAATGGTAAGCTTGAGGAAGAAGTATATGTTGCTCAACCCCTGTGTTTTGAAGATCCAAAGAATCCTCGACAAAGTCTTCAGACTAAATAAGGCCCTCTATGGCTTCAAGCAAGCCCCTCAAGCGTGGTATGATACATTGAAGGAATTCTTCGAAGAATGGCTTCACACCGTTCACTCGATCCTACTCTCTTTACTAAATCTTATGATGGTGAACTTTTTGTGCCAAATATATGTTGATGATATTATCTTTGGCTGTATCGACCAACGTTATAGTGATGAATTTGCCTATATGATGAGTGAAGAATATCAAATGTCTATGATGGAGAGTTGAAATTCTTCTTAGGTCTTCAAATTCAACAACACAATGGCATATTCATATCTCAGAGAAATACCTCAAAGATGTCCTCAAGAAATTCGCATGCAAGATTGCAAAGGTGTCAAAATTCTATGCCCACAAATGGCCATCTATGCAATCGATGAAAATGGTATTGACTTCGATCACAAGGTATACCGCCCATGATTGGTTCTTTATTGTACTTATGTGCATCTAGGCCAGATATAATGCTTAGTGTTTGCATGTGTGCCCGATTTCAAGCTACACCAAGGAATCACACCATAAGGCAGTGAAGCATATTCTTCGATATCTAGCTCACACACCAACACTAGGATTATGGTACCCCAAGGGCTCTACTTTTGATCTCATTGATATTCTGACTGACTATGTCGGTGATCGTGGACCGCAAGTCAACATCTGGTACTTGTCATTTCTGACGATCTTTGGTCCGTTGGTCCTCAAGAAACAGAATCATGATCACCGTCCATCGGAAGCTGAATACATTGCTGCTGGCTCGTGTTGTGCTCAATTACTATGGATGAAGCAAACCTCAAGGACTACGGCATCAACGTGAAGAATGTGCCTCTATTGTGACAATGAGAGTGCCATCAAGATTGCTCACAACCCGCTTCAGCACTCAAGACAAAGCACATTCAAATTCGCCATCATTTTCTTCGTGATCATGTGTTGAAGGGCTTACATCTCCATCGAAAGCACGTGAAGATCAAGAACAGCTAGCTGATATCTTCACTAAGCCCTTGATGAGAAGAGATTTAGTGTTGCGTGTGAGCTAAATATCTTAGAATCTTCGAATGTTCTTTGAAAAGGACACACATCCTAACACTTATGCAAAATTGATGACTTAGATGTGCAACACATGAAGAAACGCTTTTCTTCAATCAATGAAGAATAACACTCTAAGTGTGAAGAAATTAATGAAGAATTTGATTCTCGTAACCCTACGACAATTGTACGCTGTGTCTGAAATCATCATTCTTATACGGTGGGTCACGCCACCACCAAAGTTGAAAATCTTCAATTTGAGTTTTCCTCGCTTTGAAATTCTTCGCTTTTTTCAAATTCTTCAACTTTGCAAAATCTTCACTGCTTCCGCTGCCTTTTCTTCATTGATTATATATATATATATATATGGGTTTATGTCCTCTACAAGATTCACTTATGGCTATTTCTTCAAGTCGCTTTTATGCTAAGTGAATGTGATCGACCTTCCCTCTATGCTATACTCAACCCAATCCATTCACAAATTCTTCATGTGCGCTCTACTTTGAAACTCGCTCAAAATCTTCATCGTGTCCTTGATACCAAGAAGAAATTGCAACGGAACTTTTAAAACTAATCTTATCCAAACCTTCGCTTTTGCCATTAAACTGCTCCGCATCCCACGATGCATTACTTTATTCACCCACGATCGACACGATCTCCACTACACAAGACGTGGTGACACATGTCGTGAGAAGGAAGCGTCAGGCATGTTCGCCCTAAATCTTCAGGCGATCCGCTTTTCACCGTGGTCTATAAATACCTCTCTCCCTTCCTCACTCTTTTTACTCGCCGACCTCTCTCTCCCGCCGAGCTCCTCAAACCCTAGCGCCGCCGCTACTCCATCGTCAGCGGTGAGGAAAAGCTTCACCGCTTTGACCTCTTCGCCGACGATTCTACCGACTGTGGAAAATCTTCACTCCGCCGCCAGAGCTGATTTCCTCCGCCAAGTTAGGGCGTGAAGATCTGAACGATTTAACTTCCCAACTGTTCTTCTCGCCGTCGTGTTCTTCACTTCGGTAAATTAAAAGTTACTTTTATTACTCGCTTTGATTCTCAAATCTTCTTCAAATTCTTCAAAGGTGTTTATTCTTCAAATTCTTCACACATATGAACACCTCAAATCTCTTGATTCGCTTCTAAGCAATGATTTTCTTCAAGATTCCTCAATTGTGTGGATCCTCGATCTATACAACTCGAACCTAAGACAAAGAACGCTTAGTGAAATTCTTCAAGGCTCATCTCGTCAAAATCCTCAAAACTTGTTCTTTTGAAAACCTTCCGAGAACGCATATGACCTCTCCAAATTCCTCGCACCTATACTCTGTTCACAGGTACAAATGTCCGCTGCTGAATCCCTAGGTTCTCATCAACTTAACTCATTTGCAGCTGCTCTCAAGAAAATCGCATACTTCTTCGTAGAACTCAATTGTTCAATTTCTCAATCAAGAAAATGGCGACGGTAAGAAGCCACAGTAAGGGAGGAAAGAAACCGAGGTTATGACAGCTTGAAATCCTCGAGGAAATATATGCACTACTCATCGCACACGGATGAAGAAAGCAAAAATCAACGCAAGGTGCGATTCGTAAGATTGAACGGAGATGGGCACGGAATGGAAGGAATATAGATATGTAACTCCTAAGTACATGAAGAAATTCACTTTAAATCCTCCATGCCCAAGAGCTCCTTTGGCACCTGCCAAGTAGCTGATCCCACAAGCATCAAACGAGGTGAGGACTTTCCGATGAATGGGCTAAACGTCAAGCAAAATTGGCAAAGCAAGCAAAGGAGGCAAAGAAGAAATTCAATGAGGATTCTGCCACTGCATCGCATCGAGGTCTCGGTCAAACCGAGGAAATCAATGCAAAAGAAGCCTGCTCATAAGCCAAGTGTTTCATCATCTGCGCTCTCACGGCCAAGTTCCTCAAAGCCAGCACCCTCCAAGCAATTTCTCACACCGCCGCTCCACCAAAGTCCTCAACAGCTCATGCTAAAACCCTCAGCCTGTACACCTAGCTACATGTCAAAGGACCACTGGTTTTTCAATTGCCTCAGCATTTCGCAAGTTCTCACCTGCCCCCATTTCTTCATCTCGCCCGCTCACCAAGACCAAAGCAACAGCTGGACGAGGTCCACGGCCAGTCCAAGGAAGAAACAGTTGTATTTCATGTACCATCTGATGATGAGGCATCCGATGAAGAACTTCAAGAAATCATCGAGACCGCAAGTGAAGGCCGCTAGAGCCAAAGGTACATCTGTGCTATCGCTATTGATCCAAGAAAGTCCTCGACTTTATTGATCTCCGCACAATGATCCCAATACCCTCCGCTCGATCTTCATCTCGACACCTGGTCAAAGTCATATACGACTCACTTCATCGCTGAAGAAAATGGAAGTTTGAGAAGGCGAGGGAAATCAAAAGGCTCAATACAGAAGGAGAAGTTCTCAAGAAAACGTTGTCAAGATGACACCGAGGAACTTCTCCAAATCCAAACTGAAATTCAAGACCTCAAAGAAAAACTTCGATACCCACTATGCTGATTGGCAAGGAGTAAGACCAGATTCGCAACCCGACGAAGAAATTCACAAGTGTTGCTGCCCCAAAGGCAACATGAATTCCTCAGCCGGAGCCTCAACCAGCCCATCAAGAAAATGCCAAGACTACTGATGACGCTCAGCCGCTGTCAAGAAAATGTTGATTCCAGGCTGATGATCCCATCCCAGCCACCGAAGAAACTGCCGTGGCACCCACTAGTGGTGCTACCAAGAAATTGCTCAAGACAGGGAACTGCATCGCTTGTTCTCAAGAAACTGCACCAAATTCCTCGCCCTCCTCCGCCAACTCCAACTCCAATTCTTCCATCCGCTTCGATGTGAAGAAACCAAGGCTGCAGTAACTAGCCATCAGAAGAAAAGGAAAGCATCACCGCGCCGATTCTTCTGCCGCGAATAAAATGAAGCCAATGACCAGCTCATTTGAAAACCCAATTGATGCTGTTCCACTTCCTCCATACCATCAAAGGAAGTTGTTCCTTTTGAGAAGACTATGAGATCCCAATCGATCTCGATGAAGAACATCATCGCCGCTTCTTCAGAGAAAATTGATGAAGAAATTGAAGTGGAAGCAATCCTTCAACCCAGCTATTCCTCACCGACTATGAAATTCTCAGCTGGTGTCGAGGAAATTGAAGATGAAGATGTGGATATTGATGCACCACTGCAGTGATCAATGATGACTTTGGGAAAGTCAAGATCCCAATACTCCTCTCTCACCCCGCCTCCAACAAGTTCCTCGCCTCCCGCTCAAACAGTCCAAATGGACTCAAGAAAATCAACCCATCTGGTTATGTGCATGAAGAAATTCCAGCCACTAGTGCGATGAAACTGCCGCCGCTAATCCTCGATCGCACTGTTGAGGAACAAGAAATTCTCAGTCAAGAACCTGAACTCACGATTCCCGAGGTGGTGATGCAACTCATCGACACCCTCCGCCCAAGCAAAAGAATCCGCTCAAGCAAGCAAAAGTTCAAGGCTGAAGATTTCTTTGTCGAGCACGTGTTCTTCATCAATATAACCTTATGATTCTGCTCGCATTAGGAAGAGGCGCTCGACTGCCAGCCAAGCCAACTTCTATTCCTCGCTTTTCAACAAGGATAAAATCTTCGATCATGCTCATATTCCTCATGTGGATATGGAGTCGCCGCTGTGCTTTGAGCCAGCCTCGTTGTTCTTCACGACGCAGACTTCTAAACTTCGCACCGATATTTGTGACTGGAATGAAGAGCTAATTCTTCAGTTCTATGCAACCCCGACATCACCGAGACGCTCAAGACGAATTCATGGGTCTTAGATTGATGACTGAAACACTCACTACATGGCACCAAGAAGTGAATTGCTTCGTCTTCTACCACCAGTCCTCCGCTTGATGGTGCACGCCGATTCACGAAGAAAAGAACTTTCAAATCACTATATGCAAGTGCCGATGAAGCCTTTGAAGCCAAGGCAGGCACCAAGAACCAAATTCGCCAAGGAATTATTATATGTGCCTCGGACAGTCCATCGAATTCGACGAAGACTATGAGTCCTATCAAAGGCCACGACTTAACGATGAAGAAGTCGCTGGCATCATGAAGAATATGCTTTTCAACATCATCCATGGCGCTCTGGCCAACTTCCATGATTTCTTCATGAGGACTCGCAAACATTGCTATGTCACCATTTGAGCTGAAGCCTTATGCGCCTTTGGATTATGAGATTCATCGTCAAGGTCTTCACCAATTACAAGGCTGATACTTTGAACCACCGCAGCTACTTGCCTCCAATTGAAGTCCTCAAACGGACAATTACCTCACCGATGACAAGGGCAAGGCCATCGCCAGGATCGATGAAGGCATTCGCCCATTGATGGATAGTTTCAAAGCAGATCCTACTCCACCAATGATGACTCGCCACACATGACTCAGCCGCAAATACCTCAACCAAGCAAAGTCCTCAATCTATCAAGACCTGTGGTGATGACTGATCGTGAGTTACTCCTCGCCTTCATCAAAGGTTGATCGCAATCATAAGTGGGTCAAACGACGCTTGGTACTCTTTACAACATGACCTCCACACACAATGCAAAGAAGAAAACCACTACTACCTTCATGAAACCTCTCAAGCGACACTGGCTGTTCTTTCACATGTCTACAAGTGAAGAAGAATCTGACTTCAATGGGACTCAAGGAAGAATTTGACTGGTCTGCACCTCCTCCAAGAAATTCAAGAAGGTCAAAGTTCCTTCCTTGGTGGCTAGCTCCTATTCTTCATCTCATGACAATCGATGAAAATGAAGATTTGAAGATACTGCTGCTGGTCCTACTTCAACAACCGACCCCAATAATGTCAAGGCGCCCGCCTTCAACTTGAAATTCTTCAAGAGCGTTAGTCCGCGCCGATCCTTTTGGTCATTTGATGACAAAGGGGAGAAATTTGAGTTAGTCTTCAAGCGGTCTAGTTTTTGTCTATATACAGATTTTATTGTTACAACTCGCTCTTCTCAAACTTTTATTGATCGAGTTGTAATCTTAAACCCGATGTTGCTTTGATACTTTTGATGCATTATGCTCTTGCTCTATGCTCGACATAATTTTGAGTTATGCTCGATTACATCAAGCACCATATTTCATCATGCATTTCAAATTCTTCATATTATATGTTAAATGCGTATGAATTACAAGATATAGGGGAGATCTCCATGATTCAATTCTTCAAATGTGCATTGCCTCAAAAGCAAATTCCTCACTATGCACATCTTCAGGGGGAGTTCTTCTATATCTTGCAATCAAATTCCTCATTATCAGTATTTACACTTCATATGTTTATCCTCGTTGAAAACTTAACCTATATTGTCATCAATCACCAAAAGGGGAGATTGTAAGTGCATCTAGTGCCCTTAGTGATTTTGGTGTATTGAAGACTTATAGGTTAAGTAACTAATGCGCTTGTGAGTGTACACAGTGTCTATAAGTCTATGAGGAGTTTGATATTTACAGAGAAAGTCGAATCTCTAAAATGAAGTTCTTCATCCAAGACTTTGATATTCTCAAGACTTTCTCAAGACTTTGAAAGTGAAGAAATTGTGTGACCTCAAGACTTGGTATTCATTTGAGGAACATGAAGCGTGAAGACTTTTGTTTTCGTAGTTTCATTTTCTTTTCTTGAGTCATAGGAAACACCGCATCGTTAAAGGGGTCGAGGAAATACTAAGGAAAAATTTCCATTTGATGCTCAACTCAAAATCCTACACCTACCAAACCCTTCGAGTGAAGCTTTTGAAATCTCATACAGCTTCACCAATTTCTTCAAGGATGTAGACGAAGCTCTTCCGGGTCGCCGAGGAATTTGTTCGACCGAGGAGTTAGGAATTCGCCAAAGGCGGATTGCCTGCACAAAGGAGGAACATGATAGCCCGAGGAATTTGATGTTCAAATTTCCGATCTGCTGTTGTGCAACGCCAGCAGTCCCAAATATCTTATCCACCTAACGGTCATATCATTGAAGGGCATTTATGTCTTATCATGTCGGGCTGCTCCTAGGCTATAAATAGTCATTCTCACAACCACTAGCTGGTTGGCTGCCCGAGAGAACTTGACACTTGTCATTTGAGAGCAACCCATCCTCCGAGGACTTTGAGCGAAAATCATCAAGTGAGGAAAACCCAAAACCAAACCCCAATAAACCCAAAGTGATTGAGCATCATCAAGAAATTGATCTCATGTGGATCCGACGCTTGTTACCTTTGAAGACTCAGTGCTTTTC
>JAHIAM010004116.1:0-68155 GCA_021605205.1 Aegilops longissima | reverse complement strand
GAAATGGGAGGAATCTCTCCCGTATGCTGAGTTCTCTTATAATAATAGCTATCAAGCTAGTCTGAAGATGGCCCCCTTCGAAGTGTTATATGGACGAAAGTGCCGAACCCCTCTGAACTGGTCAGAAACTGGGGAACGTCCACTCTTCGGTCCGGATATTATCCAACATGCCGAAGAACAAGTCCGCATTATTCGCGAGAATCTCAAGACTGCTCAGTCGCGTCAAAAGAGTAATTATGACCGTCATCACAAGGACATGGTCTATCAACCTGGCGAAAAGGCCTATCTTCGCGTTACACCAATGAAGGGTGCTCACCGCTTCGGGATCAAGGGCAAACTAGCTCCTCGCTATATTGGCCCTTTCACTATTCTGGAAAGGCGTGGAAAAGTGGCTTATCAACTGGAGCTTCCGTCGAACCTTTCTCAGGTTCACGATGTGTTCCACGTGTCACAACTCCGACGCTGCTTCAAGGACCCAATCCGAGCAGTGGACCATGAAGTGCTCGAATTGCAACAGGACCTCTCCTATAAAGAGCATCCGGTCCGCATTCTCGACCAAGCTGAGCGCCGCTGCGTCGGGAAGGCGATCAAGTTCCTCAAAGTCGATGGTCGAATCACTCAAGACGGCCACCTAGGAACGCGAGGATCGTCTCTACGAGATGAATATCCCGCACTCTTTCCTTCTACCTCCTAAATCTCGGGGCGAGATTTCTTGTAGTGGAGGAGATTTGTAACACCGGATGATTAAGCAACAGTGATCACCTCGATTCTTGTGGCTAACCTCACGCTGATTCGAACCGGTCTACAAATAAATTCAAAACAAAAGCAAAGATAAAAAGTTTCAAAACTAAAACTAAAATGTTCGGGGGTTGTCTAAAATAGCAAACCTAATTATGGTGGGGTGCACAAAATTTTGTAAAATGTTTTCGCATTTTAAATAAACTAAAACAGAAAGTAAGAAAAAGGAAAAGATAAAAAAACAAAAAAAGGAAAAGAGATGTGGGGGAAGGAACCCCCACTGGCCCAATTGGGCCAGCCCCTCCCCACCTGGCCCCCCTCCCCTGGCCCGGCCCAGCCGACCGGCGCCCCCCCCCCCACTTAACCCCCCCTCCCGCGGCTAGAAACCCTAGCCGCCTCACTCCTCTCTCCGATCCCCTTTCCCCTGCCCCGATCCAGATCGGGCGAGACCCGTCGCGCCCCTCGCCATCACGCCGGCCCCGCCGCCCAACCATGGCGCCCTCCTCCCCCTCGCCCTACGCCGTCCGGACCCCCCCGTCATCCATCGCCGCTGGGCACCCACCCACCATGGTCAACCTCGCCTCCCCGCCTCACCGGACGCCCTCCCGACGCCGCGCGACCGCTTCGGCTCCTCTCGCCGGACGCCATCACGCTTCACCGCGCCGCCGCTTAGACCCCACGACGCCCCTGTGAGCTGCGCCTCTCCCCTGTTCCCCTCTCCCCCTCCCGAACGACGCTGTCGCCGGAGCCCGTCGCCGGCTCCGGCCGTTCCCCCCGCTCCCTCCTCTCTCTACGGTGCCCGCGTGCCGGAGCTTGCGTTCCAGGCCGCACTCGCCATCCTCCGCCATGGCCGACGCCCTCCTTCGCCCCAGCCGGCGCCGAGGGCGGTCGGGCTCGGCGCCCGTCGCCACGGTGGCCTCGCCCTCTCTGCTGCCTCCGGTCACCACCCGCTTCCCCTCTCGCCCGGCCGAGCCTCGGCCCATCGCCGCAGCCTCATCCGCAGCGCCAGCTGAGCACCGCCTCCGGCCGCCAACCGCCTGACCTCCGGTGCCGCCCACAAGACCACCGCTGCCTCGCCCGCTCCGGCCATGGCCATGCTGTACCACCGACCTCCGCCGTTAGGTGCCCTCCCGGGTCCTTTGCACTGGCGTGCGCCCATTCGGTCGCAAGATTGCGCCTGCCCGCCCACCATAGGCCCGTGGGCCTATGACAAAGGCCCCCACCGCAAACATTTTTTTTTAAAAAATAATAATAAAAATAAAAAATAAAAATGAATAATAAAATTAATTAATTAACTAATTAATTAATTAAGTAATTAATTAACCTAATCACTACTTAACCTAATTAACTAATGTTAATTAAAATTGATTAGGTTAATTAGATAGCAGAAGAATGACATGCGGGACCCACTGTCAGGGTTGACTCAGTCAACCTGTTGATCTCTTGACGTCAAGATGACATCATGCCGACGCTATAAATACATTTACTGAATTAATTAAGTAATTAATTAAATTCCGAAATTAATAAAATCTTTTAAAAATCATATCTTTTAATCCGTAACCCGGATTAAAATATTTTAACATGAAAGTTACTCGTAACGAGCGAGATTAATCCGGATACGCAATCCGTTCGTCCACCACACCTCTAACCTATCGAACCTGCAAACTTTCCTCTCGGTTCATCTGTCTCGACAGACGTTCGAACCGGAAAACTTCCCGGATGTTTCCCCCTTAACCAAGACCCCCATACCACGTTAGGGCACGCCTAGCATCGCTTCTTGGCATGTCATGCATCGATATGCATCTGTTTACTTTGTATTCATTGTTTCGTCCCCTCTTCTCTCCGGTAGACTACGAGACCGACGCTGCTGCCGGCGAGTTCGACTACGGTGTTGATGACCCTCTCCTTGCCGAGCAACCAGCAAGCCCCCTTGATCACGGATATCGCCTACTCTTATCTACACCGCTTGCATTAGAGTAGTATAGCATGTTACTGTTTTCGGATACTCCTATACTGCTGCATAGCCTGTCCTTGTATCTTCTGTTGTTACTTTACCTGCAATCCTATATGCTTAGTATAGGATGCTAGTACTTTCATCTGTGGCCCTACTTTCTTGTCCGTCTGCCGTGCTATACTATCGGGCCGTGATCACTCGGGAGTTGATCACGGTATATACTATATTTATACATGATACATGTGAGACTAAAGTCGGGTCGGTGATGGAGCACCCATGAGTGGATCTTTGTGGCGGAGCTGGCAGGGCAGGTTGAGACCGCCTAGGAGAGGTGGGCCTGGCCTGTTCGGCGTCATGGTTACTTAACACGCTTAACGAGGTCTTGGTATTTGATCTGAGTTGGCTACAAGCTTATACGCACTAACCATCTACGCGGGAGTAGTTATGGGTATCCCGCGTCGTGGTATCACCAAGCACTTCGGGACGTCGGCTGACGGGCGGCGCCGGATTGGACCGAACGCCTGCTAGGCTAGGTCGCTTCTCGCCGCCCGCGCGTCGCAGTGTGTGCTCGAGGCGATGGGCCTGCACCCTGCGGCTTAGGGTTTAGACCGCGTGTTGGCCTCTCTGTTGTGCCTAGGTGGGGCTGCGGCGTGTTGATCTTCCATGGCGGGCATGACCCAGAAAGTGTGTCCGGCCAAATGGGATCAAGCGTCTTTGGGTGAGATGGTGCACCCTGCAGGAAGTTAATCTATTCGATAGCCGTGATCTTCGTAATGTGGGGCGACTTGGAGTTGTACCTTGAGCTTATGACAACTAGAACCGGATACTTGATAAAACACACCTTTCAAGTGCGGATACAACCGGTGGTCGCTCTCGCTCGAGGATATGAGCGAGGGATCGCGGGTAGGATTATTGCTATATGATGTTACTTGGAGGACTTCAGATTGCCTCTCCTACCTGTTGCAAGACAGTGACCGAAGCGTAGTCTTCGTTAAGACTAGCTATCCCCTCTTATTCTCGCATTCTGCAGATTCAGTCCACCGATATGGCCTTTACACATATATCCATGCATATGTAGTGTAGCTCCTTGCTTGCGTAGTACTTTGGATGAGTACTCACGGTTGCCTTGTTCCCCTTTTCCCCTACCTCTACTCGATTGCTGCAACCGCACGATGGAGCCCAGGGCGACGCCACCGCCTATGACGACTACTACTGCGAGGTGCCTACTACTACGTGCAGCCCGGCGATTTACGACCGTGGAGTGACCTAGGAGGATCCTGTGCAGGAGGCCTGCTCCTCTTCGATCCGTATCCCGCTTTGTGCTAGCCATCTTATGGCACCTTGTTTAACTTATGTCTCATTTCAGATATTGTTGCTTCCACTGACTTCGCCTATGATCGAGCACTTGTATTCGAGCCCTCGAGGCCCCCGGCTTGTATTATGATGCTTGTATGACTTATTTTATTTGTAGAGTTGTGTTGTGATATCTTCCCGTGAGTCCCTGATCCTGATCGTACACATTTGCGTGCATGATTAGTGTACGATTGAATCGGGGGCGTCACAATAGCGTTGGATTATATCCAGACGGCTAAGAATCTGGCAGACCCTTTTACGAAAGGGCTATCACGGACGATGTTTACAAGAAGTGCCTATATTCATTCGAGTATAAACCGGTGTCAACCAATTGTCAAACTCCAAGTATTAGGAGAGTGAATGCCAAAAATATTGCTTGGTGCATAGCCCAGAAAAATGTAGTCCAGTCTTTGGTCCCAACTTGTGCCTTTCGGTTATCAGCACATATGGTAGCGAACTATATGGCATGGAGTCTAAAGATTCCGACAAGTTGGTTGACGATATATTCATCGGCACTTAATTAGTCTCGCACGCCAAGGATGCTCCATTTTAGTTGAACTGCACAAAAATTTGGGTGGTTCATTTTCTCAACCGCCTCCTTTCTCGCTCGCAATGTAGAATTTTGGCGAGATCTGTGACCAAGATGAGCCAAGAAACTAGTTGGATGAAAGTAGTGGCCAAGTTGCTCAAACCTCCCTCGACGAGGCCACCATTTGAGGATAAACCTACAAGCAAAGTTCAGATTGTCTCAGTATGCCTCTTATGTACTCAAAAGTTTACTCGACAAGAACTAATTTTAGCAAGAAGTACCTCCGATTGAACACCATTTACCAGTCTGTACCCTAGGTAATTAAAGTTCGTCCATGGATCATATTGGCTGTGATCTCAATCATTTGGATGCATAAACATACTGAACATGTGTATATCTGAATCTTTTTGTGAATTATGTATGAATATTGTCGTGTGATCTATCAATCATTTGGATGCATAGATATGCTGAGCTTGTGTATATATGAATCTTTTGAGTTGTTGATAGTGAATGTTGGCTATGAATATGAACTGAAAGTGCAACTATCCCTAGGTGGTTTTGGTAATTCATAACAACATATAGCTCATTGAGCTAATGCTATTCCAAGACTATTGTTTCAGGAAAGCTCAATGAATGGCATGGCATGGATGATGAAAGTGGATCCCTCAAAATACTAAGGACAAAGGATTGGCTCAAGCTCAAAAGCTCAAGACTCTTCATTTTACATTTTAGTGATCCAAGATCACATTGAGTCTATAGGAAAAGCCAATACTATCAAGAAGGGATGCGGTGTTGCTTAATGAGCCTCTTGCTTCATGTGCTTAGTGATATGCTCCAAAACCCTCAACTACTTTCCCACATCCACAAATGACCTAAACCTAAAGCCAAAATCGGTCACACCGATTCTTTCTATCCGGCGCCACCGATTCCAAAAGTCATAGCCACTGCCACAAACCCTAAGCAAATCGGTCTTACCGATAGGGATCTCGGTCTCACCGAGATGGGGTTGTAATCTCTCTGTTTCCCTTCGTGACGTTTCGGTCTAACCGAAGTGAGCGATCGGTCCCACCGAGATTGCAATGTAAACTCTCTGTTTCCTTTTTTAACATTTCGGTCTCACCGAAAAGAGCAAATCGGTCCCACCGAGTTTACCTGACCAACTCTCCGGAAAGCTTATTACCAAATCGGTCTCACCGAGTTTGTGTAATCGGTCTCACCGAGATTACGTTATGCCCTAACCCTAACCGAATCAGCCTCACCGAGATGCATGTCAGTCCCACCGAAAATCACTAACGGTCACTAGGTTTACTAAATCGGTCCGACCGAGTTTAACGATTCGGTCCCACCGAGTTTGGTAAATTGTATGTAATGGTTAGATTTTGTGTGGATGCTATATATACCCCTCCACCTCTTCATTCGTGGAGAGAGCCATCAGAACAAACCTACACTTCCAACTTACCATTTCTGAGAGAGAACCACCTACTCATGTGTTGAGGCCAAGATATTCCATTCCTACCATATGAATCTTGATCTCTAGCCTTCCCCAAGTTGCTTTCCACTCAAACTCCCTTTCCACCAGATCAAAATCCTATGAGAGAGAGTTGAGTGTTGGGGAGACTATCATTTGAAGCACAAGAGCAAGGAGTTCATCATCAACGCACCATTTGTTACTTCTTGGAGAGTGGTGTCTCCTAGATTGGCTAGGTGTCACTTGGGAGCCTCCAACAAGATTGTGGAGTTGAACCAAGGAGTTTGTAAGGGCAAGGAGATCGCCTACTTCGTGAAGATCTACCGCTAGTGAGGCAAGACCTTCGTGGGCGACGGCCATGGTGGGATAGGCAAGGTTGCTTCTTCGTGGACCCTTCGTGGGTGGAGCCTCCGTGGACTCGCAAGGCCGTTACCCTTCGTGGGTTGAAGTCTCCATCAACGTGGATGTACGATAGCACCACCTATCGGAACCATGCCAAAACATCCGTGTCTCCAATTGTGTTTGAATCCTCCAAACCCTTCCCTTTAATTTCTTGCAAGTTGCATGCTTTAATTTCCGCTGCCTATACACTCTTTGCATGCTTGCTTGAATTGTGTGATGATTGCTTGACTTGTCCTAAAATAGCTAAAATCTGCCAAACTCTAAAATTGGGAAAAGGTTAAGTTTTTATTGGTCAAGTAGTCTAATCACCCCCTCTAGACATACTTCAAGGTCCTACAAGTGGTATCGTAGAGCTTGGTCTCCATTTGCTTTGATTTCCATAGCTTTTGGTGGTCATAGCCTTGGTTTCACAACCTAGGAGAGTATAGCGTCTAGCGAGGAAATTATCACCGTGAGGTCCTTACTTTGATGGTACTAATTTTGCTAGTTGGAAGCATAAGATGAAAATGCATATTCTTGGACATAACCCCACCGTTTGGGCAATTATTTGTATTGGCTTGCAAGGTGAATTCTTCGATGGGAGAGAACCGAACCGTGAAGCTAATGCGGAAGAATTGAAGATGCTGCAATACAACGCTCAAGCATGTGACATCATCTTCAACGGATTGTGCCCGGAAGAATTCAACAAAATCACCCATCTTGAGAATGCAAAGGAAATTTGGGATACTTTGATTGATATGCATGAAGGTACTGAATCCATCAAGGAATCCAAGTTGGATGTGCTCCAAAGTCAGCTTGACAAGTTCAAAATGAAGGATGGTGAAGGTGTCGCTGAAATGTACTCTAGGCTTGCTGTTATCACAAATGAGATTGCCGGCTTAGGGAGTGAAGAGATGACCGATAAATTCATCATCAAGAAAATCCTAAGAGCATTGGATGGAAAGTATGATACCGTGTGCACATTGATCCAAATGATGCCAAACTACAAAGATCTCAAGCCAACGGAAGTCATTGGAAGGATTGTTGCTCATGAGATGTCACTCAAGGATAAGGAGGAACTTCACAACAAGTCAAGTGGTGCTTACAAAGCCTCAAGTGAAGCCCCCACATCATCAAGTGAGAAACCAACCTTCAATGAAGAATTGAGCTTAATGGTGAAGAACTTCAACAAATTCTACAAAAGTAGAAGCAAAGAAAGAAGCTCCAAGTCAAGGTCTTACAATGACAAGAGATCTTCTAGTCGAGAGCGCAATTGCTACAATTGTGGGAGACCCGACACTACTCCAATGAGTGTACGGAACCCTACAAAAGAAGAGAAGATTCTCCAAGAAGAAGGAGCAAAGAGAAGAATCACCACCAAGAGAGAGGAGGAGTAGAGATGATCGTTACGAACGAAGACCCTCACGGAGAAGTAAGGATTCGGAAAGAAAGGACAAGTCATCAAGGAGCTACACAAAACGAAGACATCAAGCTCATGTTGGTGAATGGGTTTCCGGCCCGACTCACAATCACTCCGAGAGAAGCTATCACTCCGACTCAATATACTCAAGATGAAGGTGTTGCCGGTCTAGCACTTGTGTCAACCAACTCCTCGACATATTTAACTCACCAAATGAAGGTGTTGGAAGATGCTTCATGGCCAAAGGTCCAAAGGTAACACATCCAGTATGTTGATTTTAATAGTGATGAAGATGACTTGCTTGTGGATGATGATTTACTTGTTGACAACTCTAGTGATGAATACTATGATGAAACGTCAATTAATCATGCTAATCAAACGAATGACAATGATAAGGAGAAAATTGAGCTTCTAACTAAAGAACTAAACACTCTTAAGTTGGCTCATGAAACTATCTTCGAAGATCATCGAGAACTTTTAAGGGCTCATGAGAAGTTACGCTTTGAAAAGCTCAATCTTGAGCAAGAGCATGAGTTCTTAAAGGCAATCAATGATGATCTCCGCAAGAAAAGTTCTTCTTACATTGCCAAGTGTTTACTCTTATCTACTTACATGCCTCAAGTCAAGTCTAGTAGCAAGTACAAGAAAGATACTTCCTCTAGTAGTAACAATAATAATGTCAAATCCAATGTTGTTGCTTCTAGTAGTTCTCTTGATTCCACTAATGATTCTCTTAGCTAAGTTACACTTGAGCAAGAAAATAGTTTATTGAAGGGAATTATAGAGAAAGGTGTTTACAAGAGCCTTGCCGGGAGTAAGCAATTCGAGGAAATTGTACGCAAGCAAGGAAGGCACCAGAAGAATCAAGGTGTTGGATTTGAACGGAAGTTCAACGCCAATGGAGTTGAGTGGGAAGAAGATCAATACCCCAAGACAAAGTTTGTTCCTCAACAAGAGAAGTATGATCCTACTTCCTTCAAGGGGACACAAGCTCAAGATGATCTTCCACCACAAGACCACAAGAACAAAGGCAAGGACAAGCTTCAAGAAGAGATTGATGCATTTGAAGAAGCACCTAAAGCCTCGTTCAAGTGGGTCCCCAAGACTACGTCAAGTTCTACTTCATCAAGTACAACTACAACTCCAAGGATTCCTATCAAGATGATGTGTATCCCGAAGAATAAGAACTAGAGAGTTCTTGAGGGTGACTCCGCCAACATTCTTCACTCATATCATTTTGGCAAGAACAAGTGCAATCAACTTTCACATCTTGCACTAGTTCAAGGAGTCACAAACCCTCATGTTGGTAAGGCAAGGGACAAGGTAACCTAATGTTTTCATGGACATCATCTTGTGTGTGCATCATATATGGATATTCTTGTTTGTTCCTTGTGGTACTAACCCATGTAGGCAAGTTGAAAGTGCAACTCACTCCAAAGGATTGCTCCAAATGATCTACATCAACATTGAGCATCTACATCTTCAACACCTACATGAAGTCATCATCGACAAAACCCAAGGTTAGTTCATCCCTCTAAGGGGGGATCTCACATCTAGGGGGAGCTTAACTCTAAGAATTGAGTCAAAGCAACTCTAATGGTGTGAACACATTAATGCATTATGTAAAAGTGGTAACCCCACCTGAGCTTAAACGATGAGTATGACCTATGATAAAATGTTCTCATTTGACTCCTAAGTCAATATACTCATATATAGATGACCTAGTCATCGCCAATTGCTTGATAGATGCTAAAATTGGTTGTGCATGCTTTGCCACATATTTCAATTGCCATCTTATTGTGTGAGCATGTTGGTGCATATTCTACTCATTCAAGGACATCCACTTGTTGTTTTGTTTGTTTGGATTCTTTTCTTTGTGCCAAGTGTATGGACAAGAATGCCTAAGAACCTTCTTTAGCTATCTATGCTTTTCTTGTCTCAAACTCTATTCATGCTACATCACAAAATTTGATTAAGTCAGACTCGAACCACTCTGTGTGAGGAGCACTCGGAGTCCCCGATTCGTCATAGACTTAAACTTCCAAAACCTCTTAGTGATTCTTGGTCTGACTGATCCTTCCATTTCGGTCCTACCGAGATCATCAAGTTGATCTGGGTTTTCAATCTCGGTGCAACCAATTTGAACTTTTCGGTCTCACCGATTTGCTGTAACTGAACATAGTTATGCATCTCGGTGCCACCGAGTTGTTCCACTCGGTCACACCGACAGGGTCGAGCTATGTATATAGCCACGGGAAATTTTTTGGAAATTTCTCCGAAACCCTTCGCCCGCGCAATAGCTCGCTCTGCCATCGTGGTCTCCGGATCGTCTCCTCGTCGCCAGCAGCCTCCTGTCGCTGGTCTCCGCCGCCAACGGATTTCGTCCCCGCCGTTGCCGCCAGAGCAAGTCCACCGCCAAGTTAGGGTATGGACTTAATCTTTGTGCTATCCACGTCTGATTCCTGGCACATTGTTTTCATATTGATTCTTGCCACGATTGAAACTCTTCTATCCAACCAAAGTAGTTCATAGATTAGATGTGATTCAAATTTTTAGGGTTAGGTTTCCGCCGAAACCATCTCGGACCCACCGAGTTGAAAAACTCGGTCTCACCGATTTGACTTATGCCATAGCACTAGTGACTCTCGGTCTGACCGAGAAATTACTAATCGGTGCAACCGATTTGAGGATTCTGTGAAACCCTAGCAGTCTCGGTACCATCGAATCAAACTCGGTCCAACCGAGATCATCGCTTTAGGTTCCAAAACTGCTTCGTATCACCGAGTTTGAAAATTGGTGGATCCGAAATGCTTTCTATGGAAAACTAAGACTGAACTTTTGAGTCATTCTATTGCAAAACCTCTGCATTTTGTGATGCTCATCTTTTCTATCTCATCTATAACTCTTCACGGTCAGCGATCAGCTTTTGCAAGATGTCCGATCAAAGTGACAGCCTGAACAGTCAAGAGCAGATGGACTTGAGTGAGGGCACTAGTCCCTCAACTTCAGATGAAGGGAGCAGAAGTACTCCTAGCAATTTGCCTAATGTTGCAACTAGGCAAAAGGAGGAAAAGAACTTCAGATTCACAGGATGAAGATACAAAGCTGAGGAAGATGAGGCTACTTCCAAGAAAGAGGTGCTCAAGAAGGAATATGGCTCAGCAAAGAATACAAAGCCAGACATGAAGACCAAAAGGCCTGCAGGAAGACAACCAATGTCCAAGGCCAGAGCATCAACTCAATTGCCTAAAAGGCCTGATCCCAAAGAGCCAGCTGCTGAAGGAAAGAAGAGGAAGGAAAGGGTCAAGAAGACCATGGCCAAAATTGTTGGTCAACCTTCCATGATGGAAGAGGAAGAGCTTGCTGCACCAGCTCCAAAGGCAGCTAAGCTTATGGGAGATGCAATCAGATCAGGGGGTGCAACATCCAAGCCCAAGGAAACACCCAAAGCTGCCTCCAAGGCCAGGCAAGTTCCAAAGAGGAATACTAGGAGTATTCCACTCTTTGAGAAGAACAAGGCCCCAAAGCCCAATGTTGTCAAGATTCAGAAGATGAAGGACAGGTTCTAAGAAAGCTCAAGCCCAAGATACCAGACCACAATGATGCCCATCCTGTGGCTGAGGATATGAGAATCAGGAAGGATTCAGGGCTGAGACTGTGGAGAATGGAAGATCCATATGCTTCAAGAAGAAGAACTGTTGTTGACTACAGGTTCCACACAAAGGAACAACATGACTTCTATGAAACAATTGTATTGGACAAGAAGCCCATAGTCTGTGACATGAGGTGGGTTGACTGGAAATTCATCAAGGAAAATGAACAGCACTATCCTGGAGTGCAAGACAACTTTGTTGCCTGTGGAGTTGCAGATTTTGTTGGACAGAAGTTCACCAACTGGAATGATGAGCTTATCATGCGCTTCTACTCCACAAAGACACTTTTACCCAGATGGAAGAATAGTTTGGATGTCTGAAGGTACAAGGTACCAGTCCACTATTGAAGAATGGGCAAGTATGATCAATGCCCCCAAGGAGAATGAGGATGACCTAGACATTTATGCAAAGAAGAAGTTGGGTCACAATTCAATGGCTCACATGTACAAGGAAATTCCGCACAAGGCATTAGAGACTCACAAGTTTGGATCAGTTCACTTTCTGCCGTGGGTTGCCAACCATAAATTGGATTCGAGGCACACTTTGTTGCCCAAGTCCGTGACCATAACATGATCAGAGGGATGCCATCAACATGTTGCATGTGTTTGATGTGCCACAGAAGTTCAAAGTCATGAGCCTGATCATTGAAACAATGAAGAGGACTGCAGCAGATCAGAAGAGGAGCTATGGATATGCACCTCAGATTCAAGAATTGATAAACTCAAAAATGGGCACAGGAAAATATCAGTTGGATAAGGAACACTTTCCACTTTATCCAGACTTTGAGGACAATGAGGTTGTCATGAATGAAGATGATCCACAATCAGTTCAAGCTCAGGAGAAGAAGGAGAAGGCAAAGAGGGAGAAGGCTGCCAAGATGCCAACTCAAGAGGAGGCATCTGAATATTTCTTGAAAACCAAACAGGAGCAGCTTGGTTACTTGATAGCATCATCTCTGAGGATTGAGAAGGGGTTGGCCACCCTAACTCAAAACCAGGAGAGCCTGGAAAGAATCATGGAACAAAAATTCTATGATCTAGATGTCAAGGTAACTGAGGTTTAGTCAGTTGTGGAGTAGCTGCAGGATGACATGCAGGAGAGGAAGGGCAAGACTACCACCAATGTGTTTGCCAGAGTGCCCAGAGCCCAGAGGTCAGTTGCAGTGCCAGTGACAGACACGAGAGCAACAACTTCAGCACCAGCCACTGCCCCTACAGTTCTAGTGCAACCAGCTCCAGCACCAACTCCTCCAGCTCCATCCACTTCAACTGAAGCCTTCATCCAAGGAGCCATCTCTACACCACCACCAGAAGATCAAGCCTGAGAGTCGATCTAGCACTATGCATTTTCTATGAACTTTTTGGTAACTTGTTGCCAAAGGGGGAGAAAAATGTATAGATCATAGGCTTCGAGAGAGAGATTGTTGCTTTTGTTCTCTCTTGCTTTATTTGGTGGTTTTTCAATCTTTGTTTGCTTTTGGTTGAGATACTATGCTTGTGAGACATTGATGATCATGTGTTTGATCATAAGCTACACTTATGCATGCTTGATATTATCCTATCTATCTTATGTGATCACTCACTATGCTTGGTGATGAGTGCATGTATTCATTGTTTATTATTTTGGGCGCTCCACCAAGATGTATGTGACATGGAAGAGTAACCCATGAGCCTAATTCATTGTGCATTTGCAGTCCAAAGAAAATCTAAAACTATGCACAAATTTAGGGGGAGCTCTTGCTTATCACATACTTCTCAAAGCGACGATGTTATTTAAATTTTATTATCATTTGTCGAAGCTTTTATCTATATGTTGTCATCAATTACCAAAAAGGGGGAGATTGAAAGTGCAACTATCCCTAGGTGGTTTTGGTAATTCATAACAACATATAGCTCATTGAGCTAATGCTATTCCAAGACTATTGTTTCAGGAAAGCTCAATGAATGGCATGGCATGGATGATGAAAGTGGATCCCTCAAAATACTAAGGGCAAAGGATTGGCTCAAGCTCAAAATATCAAGACTCTTCATTTTACATTTTAGTGATCCAAGATCACATTGAGTCTATAGGAAAAGCCAATACTATCAAGAAGGGATGAGGTGTTGCTTAATGAGCCTCTTGCTTCATGTGCTTAGTGATATGCTCCAAAACCCTCAACTACTTTCCCACATCCACAAATGACCTAAACCTAAAGCCAAAATCGGTCACACCGATTCTTTCTATCCGGCGCCACCGATTCCAAAAGTCATAGCCACTGCCACAAACCCTAAGCAAATCGGTCTTACCGATAGGGATCTCGGTCTCACCGAGATGGGGTTGTAATCTCTCTGTTTCCCTTCGTAACGTTTCAGTCTAACCGAAGTGAGCGATCGGTCCCACCGAGATTGCAATGTAAACTCTCTGTTTCCTTTTTGTAACATTTCGGTCTCACCGAATAGAGAAAATCGGTCCCACCGAGTTTACCTGACCAACTCTCTGGAAAGCTTATTACCAAATCGGTCTCACCGAGTTTGTGTAATTGGTCTCACCGAGATTACGTTATGCCCTAACCCTAACCGAATCGGCCTCACCGAGATGCATGTCAGTCCCACCGAAAATCACTAACGGTCACTAGGTTTGCTAAATTGGTCCGACTGATTTTAACGATTCGGTCCCACCGAGTTTGGTAAATTGTGTGTAACGGTTAGATTTTGTGTGGAGGCTATATATACCCCTCCACCTCCTCTTCATTCGTGGAGAGAGACATCAAAACGAACCTACACTTCCAACTTACCATTTCTGAGAGAGAACCACCTACTCATGTGTTGAGGCCAAGATATTCCATTCCTACCGTATGAATCTTGATCTCTAGCCTTCCCCAAGTTGCTTTCCACTCAAACCCCCTTTCCACCAGATCCAAATCGTATGAGAGAGAGTTGAGTGTTGGGGAGACTATCATTTGAAGCACAAGAGCAAGGAGTTCATCATCAATGCACCATTTGTTACTTCTTGGAGAGTGGTGTCTCCTAGATTGGCTAGGTGTCACTTGGGAGCCTCCGACAAGATTGTGGAGTTGAACCAACGAGTTTGTAAGGGCAAGGAGATCGCCTACTTCGTGAAGATCTACCGCTAGCGAGGCAAGTCCTTCATGGGCGACGGCCATGGTGGGATAGGCAAGGTTGCTTCTTCGTGGACCCTTTGTGGGTGGAGCCCTCCGTGGACTCGTGCAGCCGTTACCCTTCGTGGGTTGAAGTCTCCATCAACGTGGATGTACGATAGCACCACCTATCGGAACCACGCCAAAAACATCCGTGTCTCCAATTGCGTTTGAATCCTCCAAACCCTTCCCTTTACTTTCTTGCAAGTTGCATGCTTTAATTTCCGCTGCCTATACACTCTTTGCATGCTTGCTTGAATTGTGTGATGATTGCTTGACTTGTCCTAAAATAGCTAAAATCTGCCAAACTCTAAAATTGGGAAAAGGTTAAGTTTTTATTGGTCAAGTAGTCTAATCACCCCCCCTCTAGACATACTTCAAGGTCCTACATGAACGTGTCCTGTGAACCTGAGTTTGATATGAATGTTTACCTTTTCTGTTGTATTTGTGTGTGAACTTGTTAGTATGCCTACTGTCGGGTATAAAACGCTGGATTCTTATAAAAGTAATGCTGTGATCAATTTATGTTTTCCCTTCTAACCACATTATATATATTTATATTATTACTATTATTGTATATTTTATAGAGACTTATATATACATTATAAAAACATCCCACGTGTTATTAACTTATAAAAGTAAATGTTTAACGGAAAATCTTGGTTGTTTTTGACTCATAGGCAAGGAAAATCCTGGTGATTGCGTACAAAAGCTTGCGAAGATTTTAAGGACCAATTTAATAATAACACGCTCATTTTTATTTGGAGCAATAACTCACTAATTTCTTAATTTTATATATATATATATATATATATAATGTGCCTCTCCGGTTAATTCTTTGATATTAATTGCTCCTTCTAACATAACATTATATATATAACGAGCCCACCTAATACGTGTATTTCAAGGAAGTGCAAATGGGCTGGGATTTCTTAGAAAATATAAATGGGCCTGATTGATGCGAAATTATTTGTTCACCCAGCCCAGCAAATGGACTGTACATTCTAGAAAACATGGGTTAAATATATGCCACATTTTTGCAGGCTGACATGTGGGCCAATAGGTCGAAGCCTACGCAGGGCGTTGTCAACTTGGTCAACAAATGATTGTGTCATCCATATCCATTGGATTTATATCCAACGGCTGGCATGCACCTTCAATCTCTCATCTTCTTCCTCCAGCGTCGTCGGGACCGCCTGGTCCGGCCTCCGGCGGCTAGCGGCTCTGCTTAGCACGCATCGCTGCGGCGCTACCCCACCGCCGCCAGGCTATCCTCCACCCTCGACACCTCCTGTTATTCTCCACGACTACAGCCCCACGCCGCAATGTAACCAGTTATAACCCTTCTCCTCCTCTCTATCTCGTGACTCCACCGCCGCGTTTTCCCATCTCCGAGTCGTTCCGTCCAGGGCCTCGCCGTCGCCCAGCGCCTCGCTGTGTTCGGTCGGCGTGGTCGAAAACGAGAGTCATCGGAAGAGGATCTGACGTGGAGAGCTCGACGGCTGGGACCCACGAGGTCCATGGTCGCACGCAAGGAAAGTTCCTCCTTATTAAGCTGAAAAAATGTTTCCTCCACCTGACAGCTGGGACCCACCGGCTGTATCTTCGCACGGAAGGAAGTGCCTCCTTCTTTTGCAAAAAAAAATTATTCATCCCGTTGACAGCTAGGACCCCTCAGATTTGGTGACTAACTTGTGGGCCTGCTAAGCGGACGTGTACGCACGGCTTTGTCAACTTAATCAACAAATAATTCTAGCAGCTGGACCGTTGGATGTTAATCCAACAGCCGTGCTCCTTCTTCAACCTCTGTTCCTGCTCCTGTCTCCCGTGCACTGCGGCTGTGCTACCGCGCACCCGAACCAGTGAAGTTTCCCACTACTCTCCATCTGCGACTCCACTGCCCCGTCTTCCCCATCTCCGGGTCGTTCCAGTCTGGGTGCGCTCGGCACGGTGTGGTCAACATGGTCAACAACCGAGAGTCATCGAAAGATGACTGTATGTGAGAGGCTGACAGTGGGGACGCACCACGCCCATGGACGCATGCATGCAACGAAACGCGTTGAGGTCAACGTGGTCAAGGAACGACTTCCATCGGAAGTAAACTGTACGTGGAGAGTCTCAGCTGGGTCCACAGATGCAGCAAGTAAGTGCCTCCTTATTACGCGGAAAATAATGATTCCTCCAACTGACAGCAGGGACCCACTGGACGGGCCACCGTATTTTGCGAAAAAACGTTTGCCCTCGATCTGCTGGGACCCACCGACGGGCCACCGATTTTGCGAAAAAACGTCCCCCCTCGTCACTCGGACCCACCGGAAGTGCCTCCTTATTACGCACAAAAATGAATACTCCCCGCTAGCTGGGACCCACCTTGGTGGGAGGCTGACTTAGGGCCTACTAAGTTGACGGGACGAAGGGCTTTGTCAACTTAGTCAATATGAACGATTCTAGCTCCAAAGGACCGTGACGATGTCCATCCAACGGCCGTAGTGCTTCTTCAACCTCTGGTCTTCTTGCTCCAGCCGCCCAAACCAGCGCCGGTCATGCCTCATGCTCCTGCCTCCCGTGGCCGGCTGTGCTGCAGCGGAGGCCTCACCGCCCCCTACCATTCCCACCGCTGGCCAGGCCCTGCGACGACGGCAGCCTCACACCGCGTCTTCCCCGGCTCCGCGTCGTCCCCTTCCTAGGCCTCGCCGTCGTCCACCGCCGTGGTGCTCTCTGCGCGGCGTGGTCAACGTGGTCAAGGAATGACTTCCATCGGAAGAGTACTGTACGTGGAGAGGCTGACAGCTGGGTCCATGGCCACAGCCCAGTTTTTTTGTTATTTGCCAATGAAGTCGCTTTTTCAGGCCTATTGGCTGCAAATCTTTCAAGACGAGGAGAGCTTTCATTCGGCTGGCCGAGAAAATGGCCCATCAGTAATGAGAAATGGGTTGTACATTTTTAAAACACATCAAACCGGCAATTAGTTTCAAATATCATTTTTTTAATTTCGAGATTTTAAATTACATTAATTTTTATGCATGGAGAATTTGTTGGATTTTATATTGATATACATTTATTTTTAAAATCAATTTGAATGTGAGTCGAAATTTCAGGATTAAAAACAGTTCGGACCGCACCGAAATATGCAAAATTTCGTATAATTTTTTAACCGTGGCCACAGTATGGGATGTAATGCTAACAAAAAGAATATGGGCTCCAAAAAAAAACCTTAAGAATTAGCAAATGGGCTGTAAATTATTAGAAATAATGGCAGATGGGCTGTATGCTATTTTCCATAGATTTGAGGCTTTCCTAAAAAAAGGTTGACGCACAAGCAGTGACTGTTGGATGGCCATTCAACGGCCGTCGTGCTTCTTCAATCTCTGCTCTTCCTTCTCCAACCGCTCAAACAAGCGCCAAGGGACTGCTGCTCCCTCCTCCCGTGGCGGGCCTGTCTTGCCTGCAAGAGCCTCACCGCACCATCGTACTCCCATCGCTAGCTTAGCCATCCTCTACTCACCCACACCTGCTGTTATTCTCCGCGACGAGAGATTTAACCAAGAAACCCTCGTTCATCGTACTCCCCTCAGCGTGGGAAACAATCTGCTGAGTCTTCCCTGCCTCCGTGTCGTTCCTTCCTAGGCCTCGCCATCGCCCACCGCCTGGTGCTCTCGGCGCTGCCTGGTCAACGTGGTCAACGACCGACATGCATCTGAAGTGGACTGTACGTGGAGAGGCCGACAGCTAGGTCCACGGCCGCACGCAAGGAAATGCCTCCTTATTATGTGCAAAATAATGATTCCTCCACCTAACATCAGGGACCCACCGAAAGGGCCTCTGTATTTCGTGAAAAAAACGTTACCGCCGCTGACAGCTCGGACCCACCAGCTATATCTTCGCACGCAAGGAAGTGCCTCCTTATTACGGACAAAAAAAAATGAAAACTCCGCCTGTTAGCTGGGACCCAGTATAGTGGCAGGCTGACTTGTGGGCCTACTAAGTTGACGGGGACGGAGGGCTTTGTTAACTTAGTCAATATGCATGATTCTAGCTCCAGTGACCGTACGATGTCCATCCAACGGCCGTAGTGCTTCTTCAACCTCTGGTCTTCTTGCTCCAGCCGCCGAAACCAGCGCCGGTCGTGCCTCGCGCTCCTGCCTCCCGTGGCCGGCTGCGATGCGGCGGAGGCCTCACGACCCCCTACTACTCCCACCGCTGGCCAGGCCATCCCTCTACTCACCCACACCCCCTGTTATTCTGCTGCGACGACAGCCTCACACCGCAGCCGAACGAGTGAACCCTCATACTCCTCTACGCGTGGGCATCCACTACCGCGTCTTTCCCGTCTCCGCGTCGTCCCCTTCCTAGGCCTCGCCTTCGTCCACCGCCCTGGTGCTCTCGGCGCGGCGTGGTCAAGGTGGTCAAGGAATGGCTTCCATCGGACATGGACTGTACGTGGAGAGGCTGACAGCTGGGTCCACGGCCGCAGCAAGGAAGTGCCTCCTTATTATGCGCAAAATAATTATTCCTCCACCTAACAGCGGGGACCCACCGGACGGGCCACCGTATTTCGCGAAAATAACGATTCGCCCCCCTGACTGCTGGGACCCACCAGCTACATCTTCGCACGTAAGGAAGTGCGTCCGGGCAAAAAAAAAATGATTCGCCCCCCCTGACTGCTGGAACCCACCAGCTACATCTTCGCACGCAAGGAAGTGCGTTCGGGCAAAAAAAACGATTCGCCCCCCTGACTGCTGGGACCCACCAGCTACATCTTCACACGCAAGGAAGTGCCTGACAGTCGGGACCCACCTGGTTGAAGCGTACGTAGCATTGTCATTCTGGTCGCGAACGTGTACGTACATACTGGTCGATGTAGAGGCGCACACGTGTCGTAGATGTAGAGGCGCGCACGTGTCGTAGTAGAGGCGCGCACGTAGCATGTACACGTACGTACAGTGGCGAGGGTGCAAGAAAGAAAATATGGCCACGTACGTACATACGGGCAGGGTCTCGAACGCCTACTCGCGCATACGTACATGGCTGGGTCGGAATGGAGAAACAATGTCGTCGTCGTGTTCATGGGGAGCCAACCGGCTGGATCGGAACGGAATGCGTGGTCGTGTTCATCGGGAGGGCTTGGACGGAACAGACGATGGAAGCGAGATCTGGCGTGCCGCTGGCGGAGGAAACGGACCTCCTACGTTCGAACGGGTCCTATTGATCGGGAGGGTGTGGCGTCCGCAAAATGGAGGAAACGGACCTCCTACGGTCAAACGGGGGTCCTGTTGATCGGGAGGGGTGTGGCGTACCGCAAAACGGAGGAAGCGGACCTTCTACGGTCGAAACGGGGCCCTGTTGATCGGGAGGGGTGTGGCGTACCGCAAAACGGATGAAACGGACTTGTGTTGGAGCGCTACGGTCAAACGGGGTCCTGTTCGCCGGGAGGTGTGGCGTCGCAAAACGGGACTCCACGGATATCTGTTCATCTCCACCGTCGACCTCCTCCAGCCTCCACGGGCTACCGTCGACCTCCTCCAGCTTCCACGGGCTCCTGTTCATCCAGCCTCCACCGCGCTACTCCACCGCTCTTGTTCAACCACCCCTCCACGGGCACCCTCCACCGCTCTCTGTTCATCCAGCCCTCCACACCACGGGTCCTGTTCAACCACACCTCCATGGCCACCCCTCCACCGCTCATCTGTTCATCCAACCTCGACACCACGGGTCCTGTTCATCCGAGACAATGCCACCGCCACTGCTCATCCAACCCCCCGCAACGCCATCGTTCATCCAATCGATCGGCTTCATTAGCAGCGATGGCGACGAATCACTCCATCGGGTTCAGTTTACAGCAATCGACCGATTGCTCGGGTTCAGTAACGCGTAGCCTGCAGTGCAATCGCTCGGGTTCAGTTAGAGCCCGACGCCTCGCTCGAGTTCAGTTAGAGCCAACGCTTCGCACACACACGCGTACCTGTATGAGAGAAACGCGCATCGCTCGGCCCCCGACCTCCCACCATAACCGGCAACTCCCTGAAATTTCCCTCCCCCTCGCTTCTACCATGGTTTTTTCCGTCATGGACGGCCCAAAGAATGTCATGCAACTGCATCTCCGGCCCGCCCAGGACGAAAAGCCCATTTTCTGTCATGATTTTTTGTCATAGAAGTAGGAGCCCACCACATCTATGATGATACCGGGTTTCGTCACAATTATCGTCATAGAAGTGTCATATATATGACAGAATTTTTTTTCGTTCGGCCCAAAATGTCACGGATGTGTCTTTTTTTTGTAGTGAACATGCCAATGCACATCTCCCAGGTTTGAAACAAACCGGCCTAGCTTGCTCATAGCATAGGCGATGTCAGTCCTCATAGCACAAGCTAGTTACATGAGTGAAGCAATCACTTGAGAGTATCTCATTTGATCTATAGTCGTGTCTTCAAACTTTCGAGTCCGCATGCTAGGACCATAGGGTGTTGGAGAAGGTTTGCAATCTGAATACCCAAAGCGACTCGGAATCTTCTCAACACAGTGGGATTGAAGACGTGTAATCGCACCCTCATTATGTCTCACTAGCTTGATGTTTAGGATAACATCAGCCACATATAGGTCTTTCATCTCAAATTTATGAGATAGAAAAACCTTAACCTCCTCGATAACTTTGAGGTTGGTTCCAAAATACCAGTATGCCATCGACATACAAACACATAATTACTCTTTCACCCCCACCATGGCGATAGTGTACACATTTGTCAGCGTCACTGACAACAAAGCCACAAGATGTTAAAGTTTATCAAACTTCTCATGCTATTTATTAGGACCTTGTTTCCGGCCATACAAAGATTTCAATAACTTGCACACCTTCCATTCCTACCCATCTAATACAAAGTCATCAAGCTATTGCATGTAGATTTCCTCGTCTAGCTCTCCATTAAGGAAAGTCGTCTTGATGTCCATCTGATGAACGAGAAGACCATGCGAGGAAGCCGCCGAGAGTAGTACTCGAATGGTTGTCAGTCTAGCCACATGTGATAGGTACCGAATAAATCTTCAGCTTCTTTTTGGGTATAACCCTTGGCCACAAGACAAGCCTTGTATTTCTCAACCGTACCATCATGCCTAAGCTTCTTTTTGAACACCCACTCACATCCCATTGGTTCGCAACCATATGGACGATCAGTGATCTCCCATGTCCCAATAGCCGACATGGAATACATCTCACTATGCACTACATCCTTACATAGTAGGCATATGGTGATGCATAGGCTTATGAAATTGAACTGGGAGTGTCATTGATGACCCACAAGTATAGGGGATCTATCGTAATCCTTTCGATAAGTAAGAGTGTCGAACCCAACGAGGAGCAGAAGGAAATAGAAGCGGTTTTCAGCAAGGTATTCTCTGCAAGCACTAAAATTATAGGTAACAAATAGTTTTATAATAAGATAATTTATAACGAGCAACAAGTAACAAAAGTAAATAAAGTGCAGCAAGGTGGCCCAATCCTTTTTGTAGCAAAGGACAAGCCTGGACAAACTCTTATATGAAGGAAAACGCTCCCGAGGACACATGGGAATTATCGTCAAGCTAGTTTTTGATACGTCTCCAACATATCTATAATTTTTTATTGCTCCATGCTATATTATCTATTGTTTTGGACTATATTGGGATTTATTTTCCACTTTTATATTACTTTTGGGACTAACCTATTAACCGGAGGCCCAACCCAGAATTGCTGTTTTTTTTGCCTATTTCAGTGTTTCGAAGAAACGTAATATCAAACGGAGTCCAAACGGAATGAAATCTTCGGGAACGTGATTTTCTCATCGGATAAGACCCAGGAGACTTGGACCCTCCGTCAAGAAAGCTCCGAGGCGGTCACGAGGGTGGAGGGCGCCCCCTCTAGGGCGCGCCCCCTACCTCGTGGGCCCATCGAGGCTCCACCGACGTACTTATTCCTCCTATATATACCTACGCACCCCGTAGATCAGATACGGAGCCAAAAACCTAATTCCACCGCCGCAACTTTCTGTATCCACGAGATCCCATCTTGGGGCCTGTTCCGAGCTCCGCCGGAAGGGGATTCCACCATGGAGGGCTTCTACATCATCATCATAGCCTCTCCGATGAAGTGTGAGTAGTTTACTTCAGACCTTCGGGTCCATAGTTAGTAGCTAGATGGCTTCTTCTCTCTTTTTGGATCTCAATACAATATTCTCCCCCTCTCTCGTGGAGATCTATTCGATGTAATCTTCTTTTTGCGGTGTGTTTGTTGAGATCGATGAATTGTGGGTTTATGATCAAGATTATCTATGAGCAATATTTGAATCTTTTCTGAATTCTTTTATGTATGATTGAGTTATCTTTACAAGTCTCTTCGAATTATCCATTTGGTTTGGCCAACTAGATTGGTAGTTCTTGCAATGGGAGAAGTGTTTAGCTTTGGGTTCAATCTTGCGTGTCCTTTCCCAGTGACAGTAGGGGCAGCAAGGCATGTATTGTATTGTTGCCATCGAGGATAACAAGATGGGTATTTATCATATTGCATGAATTTATTCCTCTACATCATGTCATCTCGCTTAAGGCGTTACTCTGTTTTCATTAACTTAATATTCTAGATGCATGCTGGATAGCGGTCGATGAGTGGAGTAATAGTAGTAGATGCAGGCAGGAGTCGGTCTACTTGTTTCGGACGTGATGCCTATATACATGATCGTACCTAGATGCTCTCATAACTATGCTCAATTCTGTCAATTTCTCAACAGTAATTCATTCACCCGCCATAAAATACCTATGCTCTTGAGAGAAGCCACTAGTGAAATCTATGGCCCCCGGGTCTATTTTCATCATATTAATCTTCCTACGCTTTATTATTGCTTTACTCTTTACTTTGCCTTGTATTTACTTTGCATCTTTATACCAAAAAATACCAAAAATATTATCTATCATCTCTAACAGATCTCACTCTCGTAAGTGACCGTGAAGGGATTGACAACCCCTATTCGCGTTGGTTGCGAGGAGCTATTTGTTTTGTGTAGGTATGAGGGACTTGCGCGTGGCCTCCTACTCGATTGATACCTTTGTTCTCAAAAACTAAGGGAAATACTTACGCTACTCTGCTGCATCATCCTCTCCTCTTCGGGGAAAACCAACGCAAGCTCAAGACGTAGCAAGAAGGATTTCTGGCGCTGTTGCCGAGGAGTCTACTCACAAGTCAACATACCAAGTACCCATCACAATCCCTTATCTCTCGCATTACATTATTTGCCATTTGCCTCTCATTTTCCTCTCCCCCACTTCACCCTTGCCGTTTTATTCGCCCTCTCTTTTCCGTTCGTCTTTTCGTTTGCCTTTATGTCTTACTTGGCTCATTTGCTCGTTTGGTTGAAATAGTTGAGTATTTATTCCTAAACAGAGAAGCTAATATCTATGGATCGTCATCCTCTTGCCAATATTTTTAAGACATCCAATTATGATGAACCAATTCCTAGTGGTTTGGATGCACTAGATTATCTTTATAAGGTTTTGCCTGAAATCCGTAAATCTGAAAATTATGATGAAGTGATTCACGATAGATCTTTGAATAAAAAGCATGATTGCAATGATTTTATTATAAATTCTATTGATATAAATTATGCTAATAATATGCAAAACCCTAAGCTTGGGGATGCCAGTTTTGCTATGTCCAATAGTCATGCTTGGGGAGATTCTTCTTATGATCTTGAAAAATTATTTAAGCCCCATGATGAATACAAGATTGATAATAGTGTTTGCAATAATATTGAAAGTGGGTTTGGAAGAGTGTCAACTTTGCATCCCACATATTTGAATAACATCCAATCTTATGAAATTTTTGATAAATGTGGGCTTGGAGAAATCATGACTTTAGTTAATGATAATCCCACTATTTTGGAAGAGTGTCAACTTCGCATGCATGTGGATCGTGTTGAGAATATGTTATGTGATAACTATATTGTTGAATTTTCTTATGATCCTACATGTAATTATTATGAGAGAGGAAAATATGGTTGTAGAAATTTTCATGTTACTAAATTACCTCTCGTTATGTTGAGATTGCTATTGTTTCTTTCCGCTTCCTTGCATATGCTTGTTTTTGCTTGCCTTGATAATTTGTTTTCCTATAAGATGCCTATGCATATGAAGTATTTTAGACTTAGATGTGCTCGTCACGTGTTTTATGATGCTCTCTTTGTGCTTCAATTCTTGTCTTTCATGTGAGCATCATTAAAATTATCAATGCCTAGCTAAAAGGCTTTAAAGGAAAGCGCTTGTTGGGAGACAACCCAATATTTTTGCTTGCTGTTATTCAATAAATAATCCATCTACCTTCTGTTTAGATGTGGTTTTATGTTTTAATTAGTGTTTGAGCCAAGTTAAACCTATAGGATCTTCTTGGATAATAGTTATTTGATCTTGCCGTAATTTCCAGAAACTTTCGGTTCACGAAAACAATTGTTAAAAATCACCAGAACGTGATAAAATAGTGATTCCAATTTCTGCTGATCAATAAACAAATTGCCTAGGTCTTCCTATTTTTGCTGAATTTTTGGAGTTCTAGAAGTTTGCGTATTTACAGATTACTACAGACTGTTCTGTTTTTGACAGATTCTGTTTTTCGTGTCTTGTTTGCTTATTTTGATGAATCTACGGCTAGTAAAATAGTTTATGATCCATAGGGAAGTTGGAATACAGTAGGCTTAAAACCAATATAAATAAAGAATGAGTTCATTACAGTACCTTGAAGTGATCTTTTGTTTTCTTTCGCTAACGGAGCTCACGAGAATTCTGTTGAGTTTTGTGTTGTGAAGTTTTCAAGTTTTGGGTGAATTTTTTTGATGGATTATGGAACAAGGAGTGGAAAGAGCCTAAGCTTGGGGATGCCCATGGCACCCCCAAGATAATCCAAGGACACCAAAAAGTCAAATCTTGGGGATGCCCCGGAAGGCATCCCCTCTTTCGTCCACTTCCATCGGTAACTTTACTTGGAGCTATATTTTTATTCACCACATGATATGTGTTTTGCTTGGAGCGTCTTGTATTATTTGCGTATTTGTTTGTTAGTTTACCACAATAATCCTTGCTGTACACACCTTTTGAGAGAGCCATACATGAATTGGAATTTGTTAGAATACTCTGTGTGCTTCACTTATATCTTTTGAGCTTTATAGTTTTGCTCTAGTACTTCACTTATATCTTTTAGAGCACTGTGGTGGATTTGTTTTAAAGAAACTATTGATCTCTCATGCTTCACTTAGATTATTTTTAGAGTCTTAAGTAGCATGGTAATTTGCTTAATAATAATATGCTTGGTATTCAATATTTGTTAAACTTTCTTTTGAGTGTGTTGAGTACTAAGAAAAGTTTGTTGCTTGATAATTGTTTTGAGATATGGAGGTGATAATATTAGAGTCATGCTAGTTGAGTAGTTGTGAATTTGAGGAATACTTGTGTTAAAGTTTGTGATTCCCGTAGCATGCACGTATGGTGAACCGTTGTGTGATGAAGTCGGAGCATGATTTATTTATTGATTGTCTTCCTTATGAGTGGCGGTCGGGGACGAGCGATGGTCTTTTCCTACCAATCTATCCCCCTTGGAGCATGCGCGTAATACTTTGCTTTGATAACTTGTAGATTTTTGCAATAAGTATATGAGTTTTTATGACTAATGTTGAGTCCATGGATTATACGCACTTTTCTCACCCTTCCACCATTGCTAGCCTTTCTAATACCGCGCACTTTTCGCCGGTATCATACACCCACCATATACCTTCCTCAAAACAGCCACCATACCAACCTATCATGGCTTTTCCATAGCCATTCCGAGATACATTGCCATGCAACTTTCCACCGTTCCGTTTATTATGACACGCTCCATCATTGTCATATTGCTTAGCATGATCATTTAGTTGACATCGTATTTGTGGCAAAGCCACCGTTCATAATTCTTTCATACATGTCACTTATGAATCATTGCATATCCCGGTACACCTCCGGAGGCACACATATAGAGTCATATTTTGTTCTAAGTATCGAGTTGTAATTGTTGAGTTGTAAGAAAAATGAAAGTGTGATGATCATCATTTTTAGAGCATTGTCCCAAGTGAGGAAAGGATGATGGAGACTATGATTCCCCCATAAGTCGGGATGAGACTCCGGACGAAAAAATAAAAATAAAGAAAAGAGGCCATAAAAAAAGAAAAGGCCCAATAAAAAAGAGAGAAAAAGAGAGAAGGGACAATGTTACTATCTTTATACCACACTTGTGCTTCAAAGTAGCACCATGATCTTCATAATAGAGAGTCTCTCATTTTGTCACTTTCATATACTAGTGGGAATTTTTCATTATAGAACTTGGCTTGTATATTCCAATGATGGGCTTCCTCAAATTGCCCTAGGTCTTCATGAGCAAGCAAGTTGGATGCACACCCACTTAGTTTCTTTTGTTGAGCTTTCATATACTTATAGCTCTAGTGCATCCGTTGCATGGCAATCCCTACTCACTAACATTGATATCTATTGATGGGCATCTCCATAGCCCGTTGATACGCCTAGTTGATGTGAGACTATCTTCCCTCTTTTTTGTCTTCTCCACAACTACCATTCTATTCCACATATAGTGTTATATCCATGGCTCACGCTCATGTATTGCGTGAAGATTGAAAAAGTTTTGAAAATGTCAAAAGTATGAAACAATTGCTTGGCTTTTCATCGGGGTTGTGCATGATTTAAATACTTTGTGTGGTGAAGATAGAGCATAGCCAGACTATATGATTTTGTAGGGATAACTTTCTTTGGCCATGTTATTTTGAGAAGACATGATTGCTTTGTTAGTATGCTTGAAGTATTATTATTTTTATGTCAATATGAACTTTTGTCTTGAATCTTTCGGATCTAAATATTCATACCACAATTAAGAAGAATTACATTGAAATTATGCCAAGTAGCACTCCGCATCAAAAATTCTCTTTTTATCATTTACCTACTCGAGGACGAGCAGGAATTAAGCTTGGGGATGCCTGATACGTCTCCAACGTATCTATAATTTTTGATTGCTCCATGCTATATTATCTATTGTTTTGGACTATATTGGGCTTTATTTTCCACTTTTATATAACTTTTGGAACTAACCTATTAACCGGAGGCCCAACCCAGAATTGCTGTTTTTTTGCCTATTTCAGTGTTTCAAAGAAACGGAATATCAAACGGAGTCCAAACGGAATGAAATCTTTGGGAACGTGATTTTCTCATCGGATAAGACCCAGGAGACTTGGACCCTCCGTCAAGAAAGCTCCGAGGTGGCCACGAGGGTGGAGGGCGCGCCCCCCTACCTCGTGGGCCCCTCGAGGCTCCATCGACGTACTTCTTCCTCCTATATATACCTACGTACCCCATCAGATCAGATACGGAGCCAAAAACCTAATTCCACCGCCGCAACTTTCTGTATCCACGAGATCCCATCTTGGGCCCTGTTCCGGAGCTCCGTCGGAAAGGGATTCCACCATGGAGGGCTTCTACATCATCATCATAGCCTCTCTGATGAAGTGTGAGTAGTTTACTTCAGACCTTCAGGTCCATAGTTAGTAGCTAGATGGCTTCTTCTCTCTTTTTGGATCTCAATACAATGTTCTCCCCCTCTCTCGTGGAGATCTATTCGATGTAATCTTCTTTTTGCTGTGTGTTTGTTGAAATCAATGAATTGTGGGTTTATGATCAAGATTATCTATGAGCAATATTTGAATCTTTTCTGAATTCTTTTATGTATGATTGAGTTATCTTTACAAGTCTCTTCGAATTATCCATTTGGTTTGGCCAACTATATTGGTAGTTCTTGCAATGGGAGAAGTGTTTAGCTTTGGGTTCAATCTTGCGGTGTCCTTTCCCAAAGGATGAGGGGGCAGCAAGGCACGATTGTATTGTTGCCATCGAGGATAACAAGATGGGGTATTTATCATATTGCATGAATTTATTCCTCTACATCATGTCATCTTGCTTAAGGCGTTACTCTGTTTTCATTAACTTAATACTCTAGATGCATGCTGGATAGCAGTCGATGAGTGGAGTAATAGTAGTAGATGCAGGCAGGAGTCGGTCTACTTGTTTCGGACGTGATGCCTATATACATGATCGTACCTAGATACTCTCATAACTATGCTCAATTCTGTCAATTGCTCAACAGTAATTCGTTCACCCGCCATAAAATACATATGCTCTTGAGAGAAGCCACTAGTGAAATCTATGGCCCCCGGGTCTATTTTCATCATATTAATCTTCCTACGCTTTATTATTGCTTTGCTCTTTACTTTGCCTTTTATTTACTTTGCATCGTTATACCAAAAAAATACCAAAAATATTATCTATCATCTCTATCAGATCTCACTCTCGTAAGTGACCGTGAAGGGATTGACAACCCCTATTCACGTTGGTTGCGAGGAGCTATTTGTTTTGTATAGGTACAAGGGACTTGCGCGTGGCCTCCTACTGGATTGATACCTTGGTTCTCAAAAACTGAGGGAAATACTTACGCTACTCTGCTGCATCATCCTCTCCTCTTCGGGGAAAATCAACGCAAGCTCAAGACGTAGCAGTTTTCATCACGTTCATATGATTCGCTTTTGGTACTTTGATAATTTGATATGTGGGTGGACCTGTGCTTGGGTGATGCCCTTACTTGGACAAACATCCCACTTATGATTAACTCCTATTGCAAGCATCCGCAACTACAAAAGAAGTATTAAGGTAAACCTAACCATAGCATGAAACATATGGATCCAAATCAGCCCCTTACGAAGCAACGCATAAACTAGGGTTTAAGCTTCTGTCACTCAAGCAACCCATCATCTACTTATTACTTCCCAATGCATTCCTCTCGGCCCAAATAATGGTGAAGTGTCATGTAGTCTACGTTCACATAACACCACTAGAGGAGAGACAACATACATCTCATAAAAATATCGAACGAATACTAAATTCACATGACTACTAATAGCAAGACTTCTCCCATGTCCTCAGGAACAAACGTAACTACTCACAAAGCATATTCATTTTCATAATTAGAGGAGTATTAATATGCATATAGGATCTGAACATATGATCTTCCACCAAATAAACCAACTAGCATCAACTACAAGGAGTAATCAACACTACTAGCAACCTCACGGTACCAATCCTGACTTAGAGACAAGAATTGGATACAAGAGATGAACTAGGGTTTGAGAGGAGATGGTGCTGGTGAAGATGTTGATGGAGATTGGCCCCCTCCCTATGAGAGGAGCAATGGTGATGACGATGGCGATGATTTCCCCCTCCCGGAGGGAAGTGTCCCCGGCACAACTCCGCCAGAGCCCTTGATTGGTTCCACCAAGTTTCCGCCTCGTGGCGGCGGAGTCTCGTCCCGAAATCTTGCTTATGATTTTTGTTCGGACGAAAGACTTCATATAGCAGAAGATGGGAACCGGAGGGCCAACAGGGGGCCCACGAGGCAGGGGGCGCGCCCGGGGGGGGGGGGGGGGTAGGTGCGCCTCCACCCTCGTGGCCAGGGTGTGGGCCCCCTCTGGTATTTCTTCCGCTCAGTATTTTTCATTATTTCCAAAAATTACTTCCGTGGAGTTTCAGGACTTTTGGAGTTGTGCAGAATAGGTCTCTAATATTTGCTCCTTTTGTAGCCCAGAATTCCAGCTGCCGACATTCTCCCTCCTTATGTAAACCTTGTAAAATAAGAGATAATAGGCATAAGTATTGTGACATAATGTGTAATAACAGCCCATAATGCAATAAATATCGATATAAAAGCATGATGCAAAATGGACGTATCAACTCCCCCAAGCTTAGACCTCCCTTGTCCTCAAGCGGAAGCCAATAATGATAAATATGTCCACATGTTTAGAGGTAGCGGTGTCTATAAAATAAAATGCGGACATGAGGGCATCATGATTATTCTCATAACAGCAACATATATGGATTATGTCATATGATTTCTTATGCTCAAGTAATAATCTATTCACAATGCAAAGTATGAATCAGAAACTTTATTGAGAACTAACAAACTATAATCTCAGTCATTGAAGCAATTGCAATTTATCTTAACATCAGAAAGAGTCTATGTCAGAGCTTTTCAACAAGTCCACATACTCAACTATCATTTAGTTTTTCACAATTGCTAACACTCACGCAATACTTGTGGTTATGGAATTTTAATCGGACACAGAGAAAGATAGGGGCTTATAGTTTCGCCTCCCAACCTTTTACCTCAAGGGTAATGTCAACAATAATTGTTCATGCTAACTTACATCCAATTAGATATATATGTCTGGATCTTTCCAACACACTGTGCTTGCCAAAGGATAAAATGTAAAAGGGAAAGGTGAAGATCACCATGACTCTTGCATAAGGGTAAGAGATAAAAGTAAAAGATAGGCCCTTCGCAGAGGGAAGAAGAGATTGCCATGCGCTTTTAGGATTGGATAAACAAAATCTTAATGCAAAAGAACGTCACTTTATATTGCCACTTGTGATATGGACCTTTATTATGCAGTCTGTCTCTTTTATTTCTTCCACATCACAAGATCGTGTAAAGCTTATTTCCTCCACACTAATCAATCATACATATTTAGAGAGCAATTTTTATTGCTTGCACCGATGACAACTTACTTGAAGGATCTTACTCAATCCATAGGTAGATATGGTGGGCTCTCATGGCAAAACTGGGTTTAAGGGTATTTGGAAGCACAAGTAGTATCTCTACTTGGGGCAGATAATTTGGCTAGCATGAGGGGGAAATGGAACCTCAACATGTTGGATGATCCATGACAATATTCTTTATTTTAGATATAAGAAAAGATAACCCATTACGTTGTCTTCCTTGTCCAACATCAACTCTTTAACATGTCATATTTTAATGAGTGCTCACAATCATAAAAGATGTCCAAGATAGTATATTTATATGTGAAACCTCTCTTTCTTTATTACTTCCTATTAATTGCAATGATGACCAAATATATGTTTGTCAACTCTCATCAACTTTTAATCATCATACTCTTTCTATGTGAAGTCATTACTCTCCATAAGATCAATATGATCTCTTTATTTATTTTTATTCTTTTCTCTTTTCTTTTATTCACTCAAGATCATGGCAAAACAATCAAGCCCTTGACTCAACACTAATCTTTATTATATAGCTCACGGACTCGATTACATAGAAGGATCATAAAGCAAAACTCAAAACTAGATCATACTAAAACTTTATTCTACTAGATCAAGGTATTACTAAAAGGATCAAACTAAGAAAAACGGTAAAGATAGAGATGTGATGGTGATACGATACCGGGGCACCTCCCCCAAGCTTGGCAGTTGCCAAGGGGAGTGCCCATACCCATGTGATTATATCTCCTTTGCTGGTGAAGAAGACAGAGGTGATGATGGATAGTCGCACACCGAGCGTAAGAGGTCCTCCAACTTGCGGATAATGCCTTTGAGTGCGGTGATATGCTCCTTCAACAAAATATTTTCACGTGTGAGATACTTGTTTTGTATACGAGCTAACTCAATCATCTTGAAAGCTTCGATCTCAGTTGGGGTAAGAAGATTGTGATCAAGTTGAAGGATGTCTTCTGCTGCCGAAGCTTGATCCTCCGTGGCCTTCTTGATCCGTTCATCCTTGTTGATATCCATGGGTTCTTCCCTCTTCAGCTCTATCTTCATTAGCCAAGCATCATTGTCACCATTGTTGGAGGAGGGGGACGACATGATGCCCGGCCTTGACAACCCTCACAGAAAACAGCTCGAAACAAGAATAGAGGATAATTGCATGAAACGGTGGTCAAAACCTTTGGGATATTATATAATGAATTTTTACCGACCAAAATATGTAACGTGCAAGAAAACAGAGTCCGAAGAGCGCACGAGGTGCCCACGAGGCAGGGGGCGCGCCCTACACCCTCGTGGAGCCCTCGTGTCCTTCCCGGACTGCTTCTTATTTTTCTATTTTTCTAAATATTCCAAAATGGAGAAAAATTGCCATTAGAACTGTTTTGGAGTCGGTTTACTTACCATACCACATACCTATTCCTTTTCGGAGTCTGAAACGTTCTGGAAAGTGTCCCTTATGTATTCCTCCGGGGTTACGGTTTCAATAACATTGGTTTCAACATTTATGGGATTACCTGAGATATAATGTTTGATTCTTTGACCGTTCACCACCTTCGGATTTGTGCCTTCAAAGTTGTTGATTTTTATGGCACCGGAACGATAGACCTCCTCGATAACGTAAGGACCTTCCCATTTTGAGAGAAGTTTTCCTGCAAAAAATCTTAAACGAGAGTTGTATAGCAATACATAATCACCTACATTAAACTCATGCTTTTGTATCCTTTTGTCATGCCATCTTTTAACTTTTTCTTTAAAAAACTTGGCATTCTCATAGGCTTGGGTTCTCCATTCATCAAGTGAGCTGATATCAAATAACCTCTTCTCACCGGCAAGTTTAAAGTCATAATTGAGCTCTTTAATAGCCCAATATGCCTTATGTTCTAGTTTGAGAGGTAAGTGACATGCTTTTCCATAAACCATTTTATACGGAGACATACCCATAGGATTTTTATATGCAGTTCTATAGGCCCATATTGCATCATCAAGTTTCTTGGACCAATTCTTTCTAGATCTATTAACAGTCTTTTGCAGAATTAATTTGAGCTCTCTATTACTCAATTCTACTTGACCACTAGACTGCGGGTGATAAGGAGATGCAATTCTATGATTAACATCATACTTAGCAAGCATTTTACGAAAGGCACCATGAATAAAATGTGAACCACCATTAGTCATTAAATATCTAGGGACTCCAAACCTCGGAAAAATAACTTCTTTAAGCATCTTAATAGAAGTGTTATGATTAGCACTACTAGTTGGAATAGCTTCTACCCACTTAGTAACGTAATCAAGAGCAACTAAAATATGTGTATACCCATTAGAGGCAGGAAACGGTCCCATATAATCAAAGCCCCAAACATCGAATGGTTCAATAACAAGTGAATAATTCATAGGAATTTCTTGACATCTACTAATATTACCAATTCTTTGACATTCATCACAAGATAAGACAAACTTATGGGCATCCTTAAAGAGAGTAGGCCAATAAAAACCGGATTGCAATAACTTATGTGCAGTTCTATCTCCAGCATGGTGTCCTCCATAAGCCTCGGAGTGGCACTTGCATAGGATCTGTTCCTGTTCATGCTCAGGCACACAACGTCTAATAACACCATCTACTCCTTCTTTATAAAGATGCGGGTCATCCCAGAAGTAATGTCTCAAATCATAGAAAAACTTTTTCTTTTGCTAGTATGTGAAACTAGGCGGTATGAATTTAGCAACAATGTAATTAGCATAATCAGCATACCATGGAGCAGTACGAGAAGCATTTATGACATTTAACTGTTCATCAGGAAAGCTATCATGAATAGGTAGTGGGTCATCAAGAACATTTTCTAACCTAGAAAAGTTGTCTGCAACGGGGTTCTCAGCTCCCTTTCTATCAATAATATGCAAATCAAATTCTTGTGGCAAGAGAACCCATCTAATAAGTCTAGGTTTAGCATCTTTCTTTCCCATAAGATATTTAATAGCAGCATGACCGGTGTGAATAGTTATTTTAGAATCAACAATATAAGGTCTGAACTTATCACAAGCAAATACAACTGCTAAGAATTCTTTTCCAACAGTAGCATAATTTCTCTGGGCATTGTCTAGAGTTTTACTAGCATATTGAATAACATTTAATTTCTTATCAACTCTTTGCCCTAGAACAACACCTACATCATAATCACTAGCATCACACATGATTTCAAAAGGTGAATTCCATTCAGGTGGCTGAACAATAGGTGCAGAAATCAATGCTTTCTTAAGTATTTCACATGCTTCTACACAATCATCATCAAAGACAAATGGTATATCTTTTTGTAATAGATTAGTCAGAGGCCGAGAAATTTTTGAGAAGTCCTTAATGAACCTCCTATAAAATCCAGCGTGACCAAGGAAACTTCTTATACCTTTGATGTTCTTGGGACAAGACATCTTTTCAATAGCATCAACTTTAGCTTTATCAACTTCAATACCTATTTCAAAAACTTTATGCTCCAAGACAATGCCTTCGTTAACCATAAAGTGGCACTTTTCCCAGTTCAAGACAAGATTAGTTTCTCCACATCTCTGCAAAACTCGATCAAGGTTTCTCAAGCAATCATCAAAAGAGGATCCATAGACGGAGAAGTCGTCCATGAAAACCTCACAAATCTTTTCACAAAATCAGAGAATATAGCCATCATGCATCTTTGAAAGGTAGCAAGTGCATTACATAAACCAAAAGGCATACTTCTATAAGCAAAAGTACCGAAAGGGCAAGTAAAAGTGGTCTTAGCTTGATCATCAGCTGACACAGGTATTTGAGAGAAACCAGAATAACCATCTAGAAAGCAAAAATGTGTATGTTTGGATAATCTTTCTAGCATTTGATCAATAAAAGGTAAGGGGAATGATCTTTTTTTAGTAGCTTTATTTAATTTGCGGAAATCAATTACCAACCTATAACCTGTAATAATTATTTGCGGAATCAATTCATCTTTATCATTAGGAACGACAGTAATACCTCCCTTCTTAGGGACATAGTGGACATGACTTACCTATTGACTATCAGCAACGTGATAGGTTATACCTGCCTCAAGGAGCTTTAGTATTTCCTTTCTTACCACTTCTTTCATTTTAGGATTCAGCCGTCATTGATGATCAATAACTGGCTTGGCATCTTTCTCCAAATTTATTTTGTGTTGGCATAGAGTGGGACTAATGCCCTTAAGATCATCAAGAGTATATCCAATAGCAGCATGATGCTTCTTCAGAGTTTTCAATAATTTTTCTTCCTCCTTCTCTGAAAGGTTAGCACTAATAATAACAAGGTATATCTTCTCTTCATCAAGATAAGCATATTTAAGAGTATCATGCAATGGTTTAAGCTCAAACACGGGATCACCCTTGGGTGGAGGAGGATCCCCTAGGATTTCAACAGGCAAGTTGTGTTTCAGAATAGGTCCCTGTTTAAAGAACACTTCATCTATTTCCCTTCTTTCATTCATAAACATATCATTTTCATGGTCTAGCAAATATTGTTCTAAAGGATCACTAGGAGGTACGGCAATAGAAGCAACACCAATAATTTCATCTTTACTAGGCAGTTCCTCTTCACGGTGTTGTCTACGAAATTTAGAGAAGTTGAACTCATGAGACATATCACCTAAACCAATAGTAACAACATCCTTTTCGCAGTCTATCCTAGCATTAACAGTGTTTAAGAAGGGTCTACCAAATATAATGGGACAAAAGCTATCTTGTGGGGAACCAAGAACGAGAAAATCAGCCGGATATTTAATTTTCCCACATAAGACTTCAACATCTCTAACAATTCCAATTGGTGATATAGTATCTCTATTGGCAAGTTTAATTTTTCATCAATTTCTTCTAACTATGTTGGTGCAATATCATGCATAATTTCTTTGTATAAGTCAATAGGTATTGCACTAGCACTAGCACCCATATCACACAAGCCATGATAACAATGATCTCCTATTTTAACAGAAATAACAGGCATGCCTACCACAGGTCTATGTTTATCTTTAGCACAAGGTTTAGCAATTCTAGCAGTCTCATCACAGAAATAAATAACATGCCCATCAATATTATCAGCCAAGAGATCTTTAACAATAGCAATATTAGGTTTAACTTTAACTGGCTCAGGAGGTGTATAAGTTCTAATATTGCTTTTACGAACCACATTTGAAGCTTTAGCATGATCCTTTATTCTAACAGGGAAAGGTGGTTTCTCAACATAGGCAGTAGAAACAATAGGATCATTATAAGTGATAGTCTTTTCTTCAACTTTAATAGGTGCAGCTACTTTTACTTCTATGTGAGGATGATATTTAAACCACTTCTCCTTGCGGAGGTCAACATAAGTAGCAAAAGATTCACAGAAAGAAGCTACTATCTCAGAGTCAAGTCCATATTTAGTGCTAAACTTACAGAAAATATCGGTATCCATAAAAGATTTAACACAATCAAACTTAGGTGTCATACCTGACTCCTTACCTTCATCGAGGTCCCAATCTTCAGAGTTGCGTTTAATTCTATCCAATAAATTCCATCTGAATTCAATAGTCTTCATCATAAAAGATCCAACAAAAGAAGTATCGAGCATGGTGCGATTGTTATCACAAAGCCGAGCATAATTTTTTTGAATAATCATTTCTCTTGAGAGCTCAAGATTGGGGCATGAATATAACATTGACTTAAGCCTCCCCCAAGCTTGAGCGATGCTTTCTGCTTCGCGAGGCCAAAAATTATATATATAATTGCGGTCACGATGAACAAGATGCATAGGATAAAACTTCTGATGAAATTCCAATTTCAATCGTTTGTAGTTCCATGATCCCATATCATCACATAGCCTATACCATGTCAATGCATCTCCCTTAAAAGATAAAGGGAAGACCTTCTTCTTGATAACTTCATCGGGCATACCTGCAAGCTTAAATAATCCACAAACTTCATCCACATATATCAGGTGCTCATCAGGATGTAATGTTCCATCTCCTGCAAAAGGATTAGCTAGCAGTTTTTCTATCATACCCGAAGGAATTTCAAAGTGGACATTTTCATTTTCAGTAGGTTCAGTAGGTTCAATAGGTTGAGGAGAAACTCTTTTCTCTATTGGCCGGGGTGAAGATACCCCGAACAAGCCCCTCCGAGAATTACTTTCCATAGTAACAAGTGACAATAAATTTCAGCACACTATATAAATTTTTCATTACCAAATTCCACCTACCAAAGGTGCTTCACTCCCCGGCAACGGCGCCAGAAAAGATTCTTGATGACCCACAAGTATAGGGGATCTATCATAGTCCTTTTGATAAGTAAGAGTGTCGAACCCAATGAGGAGCAGAAGGAAATGATAAGTGGTTTTCAGCAAGGTATTCTCTGCAAGCACTGAAATTATAGGTAACAGATAGTTTTGTGATAAGATAATTTATCACGAGCAACAAGTAACAAAAGTAAATAAAGTGCAGCAAGGTGGCCAAATCCTTTTTGTAGCAAAGGACAAGCCTGGACAAACTCTTATATGAAGAAAAACGCTCCCGAGGACACATGGGAATTATCGTCAAGCTAGTTTTCATCACGTTCATATGATTCGCGTTCGGTACTTTTGTCGGTGGGAAACGACACCTATGGGATCACTGGAATCCCTACTACGGTTGCGGGGCGCTGGATCGTGAGAAGAGCGGGACTAGCAGACAGCACAAAGGGGATTTACCCAGGTTCGGGCTGCAAAGATGCGTAAAACCCTACGATCCTGCTTTGGTGGATGTATTTAGTGTTCTTGAGGTCTTGAACTAGCTCTGGGTGTTGCCAGGTTCGAAAGAGCCGAATCCTTCTCCTGGTGGCCTCGGGCCTCCTTTTTATGGGAAAAAGGGGCTACGACAGTTGCACACAGGAGGTGGAAAGGTGTATAGTGTTGCGAGGTTATCTCTCGTATTACAGGACAAGACGCATTAAATGCGTAGCTTAGGTGTCCTCTCACTTTATTGGGGGACGGGGGCGAGGCCCGTCCCATCCGTCGCCGCTCGTCCTTGCTTCGACACGCGCCCTGGCCAGCGCTGTGTGCGGCGTCATGTAGGCAGGCAGGCAGCTGAGGTGGCGCGGTGGTGGAGTCTTCACGAAGGGCTGCGTGTTGCCACGCAGGTGCCTGCCCAGCTAGTTGGGTCGGCAGCTGCGTGCGAACGGCGGCGGAAGCTTGGTTGGAGTGGACCTGGCGGTGGCCCTGCTGGCGTCCTTGGTGAGGGCCTTGTCGGGTGGCCCGGCAAGGGTCTTTCCGTGGCGCGCTGTCGCCCCCCGGCAAGAACCTTGCCGGGGGTCTGGTGGCCTTCCTCGGCAAGGATCTTGCCGAGGACCATCGTCTTTTAATCCTCATCTGATCTTGGCTATTCTTTGTGTTCACAAAGATCTGCATGCCACCACGGAGGTGCCTCCCGAGTCCTGTCCCAACGCATTTGTCCAGCGTTGGTGGGCTGACAAGTGGCTCGCTCAGTTGGTGTGGGCGGGCTGCCTCGACAAGGGTCTCGCCGGGGCCACTGAGGCCGCCCGGCAAGGGTCCTTGCCGGGAAAACCTGCTTCACCCATTCGATCTTTGTGTCCTTGGTCCTTGTCATTGCTTCACTTGTCTTGTGTCTTCGGCTTCTCTCCGGCTTCCCTTTCCTGCCCGTTATGCGTGGTCGTGGCGGGTGGCTCTGACTGCCCGTGCACAAGTAAAGGAGTCAAAAGCAGAGACCCTACTTTTGTACACCGACAGGAGCCCCCGGGCCTGGGCCACACATAAGCGCAACACGTTGATGGCCAGGCCCAGAATGGTGCACGGGCAGTTGGGGCGGATTTTACCGCGGTAACGGCTCCGTCTGCTGCGCTTCTCCACAACCGCGTTGAACGCGCAACGTGGGGGTCGTGCGCGTGCATGATGGAAGCATGCTGGCGTCATCCCGTGATGGACAGTAAAGAGGCGGCTTGCGCATATCTTTGAGACCGCATGGCCGCTGCTCATTTACCGCCCTCGCTCGGGAACAGTCGCTCCACGTGTCCTATTGCGCCTATCCCTCGCGCCATGTTCGCTGCATGCATGACGCAGGGCGAATGACAGGCGTGCGGGATGTGGGAAGTCGCGCGCGTGCGTGGGTCGATTCCCACACGCCTTCAATGGAGCGGGGAGGGCGGTCGACGACCCCGCTTGCTGTCACTTCAACGGGCCGGAATGGCTAAGAGGGGGCGGCCGAGCCTCATCCCCGCCCCTTTATAAAGAGGGGAGCGGGAGGAACGGTGCCCCTCAACTCTTCGCCATATGCCTTTCCCCATTCCTGCTTCCTTCTTTCTTCTGCCATGGCGAGGGGGCGTGGCGACGCTTCATCGGTGGCGACGAGGGTCTCGGCTCGACAATGCATCGCCCCTCCCCAAGAGCTCGTAGTGGCCGAGCCGGCCGCGAGAGGGAGGGGGAGGGGGCGAGGTCGAGGCCGTCGTGGCGCTCGAGGGAGAGGAGGACGGGGCGGCAGATCGGCTTCGCCTCCGCCAGCAGCCCCTCCTCCGATGGAGGGCCACGTCGGGGACAACCCTTTCGAGTTCTTCGTCAAGCTGCGCCAGCCACCACGTCGTCGCCTTCACCTCCCGACTCCATTTGCGCGGGAGATGGAGCTGGATCCGCTGCAGGCGTTGCGGCTGCATATGAGGGGTTGTGGGAATAGTGGCACATGGGCCGACGTTGAGTTACCCGCCCCTCACGTCATGTATCTCCACCGAGGGTGGAAGACCTTCGCTCGCCTCCACAGCTTGACGGAGGGGCTCACTCTCCATTTCAAACTAATGGAGAATGGCCTCCTCTCCGTCAAGATCTTCGGGCACTTCGGGACTCGCGTAAGGTGCTTCGTGGAGAGCTCTTCTGATGATGAAGATTCTTCCTCGAGCGAGAGTGGCGAGGAGGACAACGGCAGTGACGACGAGGCTAGCGGGCAGCAGGATGTCGGGTCCGACTAGGCATCGGGCGACGCTCCGAGCGGCACCGGTGACCCCATCATCCGTGTTGCCGGTTCCTTGAACTTCTCGGGGTCGTCTCCTTGGGCGGCTGGCGTTGGGAGGCTGCGGAAGAGGAAGATGGCGGGCGGCAAGGCCGTCAAGTCGGAGTACGCGGGCACCGACGGCTTCGTTGTGTATTGACGTCTTGCCGCCTCGTCTTCGAGCTCTGCCTCCGGCGCCTCCATCACCATCCAGCCCTTGGACGGCCACTGGCACTGTTTCCGGGGAGCAATAGCGTGGGGTTGATATTCTCATGTGTGCTTGTTTGCTTTCTTCACTAAGTAGATTTTGTTTTTCCTTTTTGTTTCTGTTTAGTTGTGGGTGAAACATACAAAAAAAATTAAAAAATGAAAATACAAAAAATTATTACTTGCCTCTCATGCCTAAAAAGTTTTTCAAAAAGAGAAGTGATTGGAAGGTTTTGCATTGAAGAAGTGAGGGTCGACCTTGAGCACTTGTGCTCATGCTCATGGAAACAATGTAGAATTTTTCATGGAAGTTTCTCTGTAAATAATGATCCCCTTGTATATATTCATTTTATTATAAAAATAATGTGCCAAGCCTTGGTTTTAGGATGATTAGATTGCTTGTTTACTATGTGCAAAACAAAAACAGAAACTTTGGCTGTAGTGTGTGAATTTTCCTTTTTTACTGGAAAGTCAAATGGGTCTGAAAATTTTTGCACATTACTTCTGTACAAAATTTTCAAATTTTCTAATTTAGTTTACAATTTTAGGAGTTACAGAAGTTTGGCAAACTTCCAGATTACTACAGACTGTTCTGTTTTTAACAGATTCTGTTTTGCGTGTGTTGTTTGCTTATTTCAATGAATCTATGAGTAGTATCGGAGGGTATGAAACATAGATAAGTTGGAATACAGTAGATTTAACATCAATAAAAATAAAGAATGAGTTAATTACAGTACCTAAAGGTAGTGATTTGCTTTATTACACTAACGGATCTCACAAGTTTTTGTTAAAGTTTTGTGTGGATGAAGTGTCCGAAGGTCAAGGAGCTATCAATATGAGAAGAATAAAGAGAGGCAAGGTTCAAGCTTGGGGATGCCCAAGGCACCCCAAGTAAATATTTCAAAGTATACTCAAGCATCTAAGCTTGGGGATGCCCGGGTTGGCATCCCATCTTTCTTCTTCAACAAATATCGGTATACCTCGGTTTTTGCTTTGTTCACATGATTTGTGTCCTTTGTGTTTTTGTTTTTCCTTTAAAAACCATGCTAGTATGAGATGTCCCTTCATAAATTTATAGAATACTTCATGTGCTTCACTTAAATCTTTTAAGTATGATCTTATAGAATTGCTCTTTGTGCTTCACTTAAATCTTTTGCTTCACTTAAATCTTTTGAGTATGGTTTTATAGAATGCTTCATGTGCTTCACTTATACATGTTGAGATTGGATATTGGTAAGTTGTAAAATGCTCCATGAACTTCACTTATACCTTTTGGAGTATGAATAATACTATCATTTAAAGTGGTTTGGAAGAGTTTCAACTTTAGGAATTAGTGATCCCACTATTTTGGAGAATGTTGAATCTTAGTGTGATATTTATGAAAGTGGATTCGGAAGAGTGTCAACTTTAGCTAGTAATGATCCCACTATTTCGGAAGAGGTTCCAATTGAGTATGAGAACAAAGTTGCTATCCATGATACTACTGAAAATTATTATGAGGGAGGAATACATGCTTGTAGGAGTTGCAATAATATTAAGTTTCCTCTCTATGTGCTTAAAGTTTTGAAGTTATACTTGTTTTGCCTTCCTATGCTAGTTGATTCTTGTTCCCATAAGTTGTGTGCTCAAAAAATCCCTAGGCATAGGAAGTGTGTTAGATTTAAATATGCTAGTCATATTCTTCAAGATGCTCTCTTTGTGTTTCAATTCCTTTCTTTAAAGTGAGCATCATTGAAATCATCATGCCTAGCTAAAAGGCATTAAAGAAAAGCGCTTGTTGGGAGACAACCCAATATTTACCCTTACTATTTTTGTGTGTTTACATGATTAAGCTACTGTATTAATCATGTTTTATATCTTTTGTTTCAATAAAGTACCAAGTAAGACCTTTGGGAAGACTCGGGTGAAAGTTAATGTGATCTTGCTATAAAAAAACAGAAACTTTGCGCTCACGAGAATATATGTCATTTTTTTTACAGAAGAGTGCTTTTGAGTTGATGTTTTTTGCAGAATATTAATAGATAAATTCCTCACGTCCACCAATTTATTTCATAATTTTTAGAGTAGCAGAAATATGGTTATTGTTCAGATCATTACAGACTATTCTGTTTCTGACAGATTCTGTTTTCATTGCATAGTCTGCTTGTTTTCTAGTTTCTATGGCTTATATTTCTCAATATAATTTGTAGAAATGATATGGTACAGTAGGCATTGTGTGAAAACAATTATGAACCTTGTCTTTGTCAGTACCAAAGTGAATGGTTTGCTCTTTATCATACTAACCTATCTCATGAAGTTTGGCTAAGTTTTGTGTGATTGAAGTTTTCAAGTTTTGGGTGAGATATCGATATGAGGAGAATAAAGAGTGGAAAGACCCTAAGCTTGGGGATGCCCAAGGCACCCCAAGGTAATATTCAAGGAAGACTCAAGCGCCTAAGCTTGGGGATGCCCCGGAAGGCATCCCCTCTTTCGTCTTCAAAACTATCGTTATACTTTACTCGGAGCTATATTTTTATTCGTCACATGATATGTGTTTTGCTTGGAGCGTCATTTTATTTTGTTAGAATTTGCTTTCTGTTATTTAGAATAGTGTTTTGCATTTTTAGTTTCAATAAAAATGTCAAGGATAGCCTTTACCATGCTTATTTTGCTAATATACATGTTGCTGTTTGAAAACAGAAAGTTTACCGCTGTTGCAAAAATTCCCTAGAAAAGTCAGAGAATGATATAAGGTTGAAACTTTTTGCATTTTGAGATCTGATAAATCTTCTACAGAGTAGTATTTTTCTCATAATTTCTGGAGTTAGGGAAGTATGATGAATCTTGCATTCTTTACAGACTATACTGTTTTGGCAGATTGCTGTTATAGATGCATTGTTTGCATATGTTTGCTTGTTTAATGATTCTATTTTAGTATAAGAGCATTAGATATGAAGAGAAATTTAGTATGCAATGTTGAATAATAATTTTAGTGTTTTGTTACAGTAGAAAATTATAAGGTTTTGCATTGGTTTATACTAACCTATCTCACGAGTTCTTGTTGAGTTTGGTGTGGATGAAGCTTTTGATAAAAAGAGAAACCATGATATGAGAGGAATTAAGGAGATATAAAAGTTCAAGCTTGGGGATGCCCAAGTCACCCCAAGATAATATTCCAAGAAGTCTCAAGCATCTAAGCTTGGGGATGCCCCGTTAGGCATCCCATCTTTTCTCTTCAACAACTATCGGTTAGTATCGGTTGAGCCTAAGTTTTTGCTTCTTCACATGAGTTGTGCTATCCTTGCAATGTCATTTTATTTTGTTTTACTTGCTGTTTGAATAAAATCATTGGATATGAATTATTTAATTGAAAAAAGGGACCCTCCCATGGCTAGTTAATTATTTGACTACTTAGTGTCCTTCACTCATATCTTTTGGAGTAGTTTGTAATTTACTCATGTGCTTCATGTATATCCTATGAGTAAATGGGGGAATGAATTGAATGTCATAAATCTGAATTTTTATATGTTTCATATGCTTATAACATGGTTAGTGACAACTTCACACATAGAAAGTATGAGGCATAGAAGTTATTGAGAGTTGACAAACATAGTTTTGGTCATCGTTGCAATTAATAGGAAGTAATAAGGAAAGAGAGGTTCACATACATATATATTATCTTGGACATCTTTTATGATTGTGAAGCACTCATTAAGTATGACATGCTAAAAGAGTTGACGTTGGACAAGGAAGACAGCGTAATGGTTTATGTTTTCCGACATCTCAGTTAAAGTATATTGTCATTGACCTTCCAAACATGCTGAGCTTGCCTTTCCCCCTCATGCTGGCCAAAATTCTCAGCACCAAGTAGAGATACTACTTGTGCTTCCAAAATCCTTAAACCGTTTTGCCATGAGAGTCCACCATATCTACCTCTGGATTGAGTAAGATCCTTCAAGTAAGTTGTCATCGGTGCAAAGCAATAAAAATTGCTCTAAATATGTATGATTGATTGGTGTGGGAGAAATAAGCTTTATACGATCTTGTGATGTGGAAGTAATAAAAGCGACGGACTGCATAATAAAGGTTCATATCACAAGGGGCAATATAAAATGACGTTCTTTCACATTGAGATTTTGTGCATCCAACCTTAAAAGCGCATGACAACCTCTGCTTCCCTCTGCGAAGGGCCTATCTTTTACTTTATGTTTTTACTTTATGCTTGAGTCAAGGTGATCCTCACCTTTCCCTTTTTCATTTTATCCTTTGGCAAGCTCTTCGTGTTTGAAAGATCATGATATATATATCCAATTGGATGTAAGTTAGCATGGGCTATTATTGTTGACATCACCTAAAGGTGAATACGTTGGGAGGCAACACAATAAGCCCCTATCTTTCTCAGTGTCTGGCTGAAACTCCATAACCACAAGTATTGCGTGAGTGTTAGCAATCGTAGAAGACTATATGATAGTTGAGTATGTGGACTTGATGAAAAGCTCTATTTTTGACTCTTTCTGATGTTATGATAAATTGCAATTGCTTCAGTGACTGAGATTATAGTTTGTTAGTTCTCAATGAAGTTTCTGAACCATACTTGACATTGTGACTTTCTTGTTACTTGATCATGAAAAGTTTTATGAGATGAGCTATAGTTATGATATGTAATGATGCTAGAAAAAGTGATTGGAATTATCATTGATCAAACTTAAGCACTTACTAGCATTCCGCATCAAAAATTATCTTTTTATCATTTACCTACTCGAGGACGAGCAGGAATTAAGCTTGGGGATGCCTGATACGTCTCCAACGTATCTATAATTTTTGATTGCTCCATGCTATATTATCTACTATTTCAGGCAATATTGGGCTTTATTTTCCACTTTTATATTATTTTTGGGACTAACCTATTAACCGGAGGCCCAGCCCAGAATTGCTGTTTTTAGTCTATTTCAGTGTTTCGAAGAAAAGGAATATCAAACGGAGTCCAAAAGACCTGAAACTCCATGGAACCTATTTTTGGACCGAAGAAGCCCATGGAGTCTTTGGAAGGTCACTGAGTCCGGCTGCCCACGAGGTGGGGCGCGCCCTACCTCGTGGCCAGCCCGAAGTCCACCGACGCACCTCCTGCACCCATATATACTCGCACCTAAAACTTCCAGAACGGAGATTAGATCAGAAGTTCCGCCGCCGCAAGCCTCTGTAGCCACAAGAAATAAATCTAGGCCCTCTCCGGCGCCCTGCCGGATGGGGCCATCATCACCGGTGGCCATGGAGGAGTATCCCGGAGGGGTCTTCATCATCATGAAGGCCAAGGACCAGAGGGTGGAGGCCATGGAGGAGGAAGCACAAGGGGGAGAACCTCTCCTCCTCTCTTCCGGTGGCGCCGAGTGCCATCGGGGGGAATCATCGCCACGGTGATCGTCTTCATCAACATCACCATCATCATCACCATCCTCATCTCTTTTACGCGGTCCACTCTCCCGCACCCCGCTGTAATCCCTACTTGAACATGGTGCTTTATGCAACATATTATGATCCAATGATGTGTTGCCATCCTATGATGTTTTGAGTAGTTATCTTTTGTCCTTGGGTTGATTGATGACCTAGATTGGTATGAGTTGTATGTTTTACTTGGTACTATCCTATGGTGCCCTCCGTGTCGCGCAAGCGTGAGGGATTCCCGCTGTTGGGTGTTGCAATACGTTCATGATTCGCTTATAGTGGGCTGGTGAGTGACTGAAACACAAACCCGAGTAAGAGGGATTGTTGCGTATGGTAATAAAGAGGACTTGATGCTTTAATGCTATGGTTGGGTTTTACCTTAATGATCTTTAGTAGTTGCGGATGCTTGCTAGAGTTCCAATCATAAGTGCATATTATCCAAGTAGAGAACGTATGTTAGCTTATGCCTCTCCCTCATATGAAACGGCAATAGTGATTACCGGTCTTGTTAACAATTGCCTAGGACAATTCCGCACACCGATCCACCATTATTCCACACTCGCTATTTATAATATTTAGTAATATATTCTAACTTTATGATAACATCACCTACTTTTATGTTTTAGCTCTCCGATATCATACCAAGTTATCCTCTTCATACCCACAACGTAGTTTTATTTCTCGTTTCTAGTTGGAAGTAAACGTTCGATGCACGTAGGGTCGTATCAGTGGCAGATAGGGCTTGAGAGAATATTGATCTTACCTTTAGCTCCTTGTGGGTTCGACACTTCATACTTATCACTTCCACCTTTGGAAAGTGCTACGATGATTCCTTGCACTTAGGGATTATCAGCCACCGAGATGTTCTCTTGGTGTCTTCTGCCACTCGTAGCTCGCCTAGGCGCCCCTTTTTCCCTTCTGCTTTCTTATTCCATTTCCTGAGGAGAGGGACAAGAAAGGGATTACAGGCACCTTATCTCTTCTTAGTCTTGTAAGCCTTCGAGCATTTGTTAATTTTAGAACTTGTAATCCCTCTGTTCATGTTTTTCATTTCGTATGAACTGTACCTGTACGGGATGTTTTTTAATGAAAAAGGGATGTTTGCCGGGTTTTTATTTCGCAGGTGGAACCCACGACAAGGAGTGAATCCTCGTTACCTTTAGGATAAATTTTTTTTTGCCCGGCAGCAGACCTTGCCGTCCCCCACTTCGCTCGGCCTTTTTCACGCCCTTGGCGGAGGCAGGGATGAGGTGGGCTTAGGCTCCTTGTTTCATTTCCTTGTTGCCGCGGCTACGACCAAATTCAGTCCCAGGTGATATTCCTTGGGTGCCGAGAAAGGGGAGAACGGTAGCCTAGAAATAAAACGAGGTTTCGCATTCCCCAGTTCATAACGAAATCCATGATAGAGGATAAAATACTTATCTAGATCGGCAGAACCCGGCAACCTTGGCTCGGTGTGGATGGATCCTTGTACTCACAGCCCCCGGCAACTTTGGCTTGCCGGGATCGGGGCATCGGTCCGTTCCCTTCTCCCAAACAACTCGGCAGCAATGCTTATGTGCACTGCGAACCAAAAAGGACAGAGAAGAACAGAGAGACGCTCACTCGACCTCTAAGCTAGGGGTTAGCCGCTGCCAAGCACTATCAACCCTAACCGAGGAGGAGACTCAACATAGCATGCATGCTATAACTTAGGATGCGAGTGCTTCATTTATTTATGATCAGGGTCTGCGCCTGGCTTTGTACAAAGGGTTACATGCCTTGCCGGCAAGGCTTGTACAAAAGGGTGGCTTGCTGGGAGGTCCGGCAGCCGCGCCTTATGGGTGAAACTTGCGGAGATGCTCGATGTTCTAGGAGTTGCTCACTGAACGGCATCTTCGGTCTCCAGCAGGACTGCGCCGGGCCTGGTGACTCGTGTTACCCGATAAGGGCCTTCCCACTTTGGCATCAACTTGCTGGAATTCTTGGCCGACTGAACGTGCCAAAGAACAAGGTCGCCTTCCTCAAGGCTCGGGGCATGGACCTTGCGGCTATGGTAGCGGCGCAAGGCTTGCTGGTAGCGTGCTGCTCTCACAGCCGCCCGGAGACGATCTTCCTCAAGGAGCGTCGCGTCATCTTGCCGCAATCTCTCTTGCTCAAGCTCATCATAAGCGAGCACTTGAGGTGACCCGTATATGAGTTCCGTGGGGAGAACTGCTTCTGCCCCATAGACCAGGGCAAATGGTGTCTGGCCGGTGGCTCGATTTGGCGTCGTTCTGATTGACCAAAGAACCGCCAGCAACTTATCAATCCAGCTTCTTCCACTTTTGTGCAGCCTGTCAAAAGTCTTCGTTCTTAGGCCTCACAGAACTTCATCATTTGCTCTCTCCGCTTGGCCGTTGCTCCGTGGATGTGCCACGGAGGCAAAACAGACCCTGCTGCAGAGATCCTCAATGTATTGCATGAAGGCGTGGCTTGTGAACTGTGTGCCATTGTTGGTGATGATCCTGTTGGGTATTCCAAAACGGCACACTAGCCCCTTGAAGAACTTGATGGCTGACTGCGATGTCACCTTCCTCACCGCTTCCACTTCTGGACACTTTGTGAACTTGTTGATTGCGACGTACAAGTACACAAAGCCCCCGACAACACGGGGGAAAGGGCCCAGTATGTCGAGCCCCCAGACCGAGAAGGGCCAGGAGAGAGGGATGGTTTGAAGGGCTTGAGCTGGTTGATGAAGCTTCTTCGAATGGAACTGGCACGCTTCACACTTGGTTACTAGTGCCGTCGCATCCTGGAGGGCGCTGGGCCAGAAGAAACCTTGCCGGAAAGCCTTGCCGGCAAGGTCCCTCGACCCTATGTGGGAGCCACATATGCCTCCATGTATCTGCCAACAGCTTTAGTCCTTCCTCCCGGGAGATGCATTTCAATTTCACCCCATTCGGTCTTCTTCTGTACAATACATTATCAACGAATTGGTACAGAGCAGACCGGCGGGCTACTCTTTCTGCCACTTCCTGCTCCACAGGAAGCTCTCCTTTTTGGAGGAATCGGACGGTGTGCTGCGCCCATGCCGGAGCCCGTGGCTCGACGACAAGGACCAAAGGCATCTCATCTGCCACGGGAGCGGCCGCCTCCACGGCCATGACCTGAGGTCCTGCCAGAGTCGGTTGTCCCGTGGCAGGATCGGCATCCACGACAACATCTTCGCTGGCGGCTCCGGGGAGCTCGGTGGGGAAGTACTTGTCAGAGCCTAGCTTTCTTCGCTTGTTCTGCCCGGTCGACAGCTCAACGGATGGTTGAGTTAACTGAAGCACAAAAGTACCTGCCTCCACAGGTAGCTTGAGGGCAGCGCGCTTTGACAGGTAGTCGGCGATGTCGTTCTCCGTCCGAGGGACATGCTCCGCTTGTACACCGTCAAAGTGCTCCTCCAGTTTCCTCACCTCATCTACGTAAGCTTCCATCAACGGGCTTTGATAATCTTTGTTGATCTGCCTGACGACGAGCTATGAGTCGCCCCTGACGATGAGCTTTTTAACTCCGAGGTCTGCCGTGATCCTGAGACCGGCAAGCAAACCCTCGTACTCGGCGGTGTTGTTGGTTGACATCTCCTGGGGGAAGTGCATCTGGATGACATACTTGAGGTGCTCTCCGGTGGGTGCGACAAGCAACACACCAGCACCGACGCCTTGCAGCGAGAAGGCACCGTCAAAGTACATGATCCAGTTGCGGCTCGTTTCCTTGCCGGGGAGAATGGTCTCCTGTACCTCTTCATCGGGCGTCGAGGTACTTTCGAACTTCAAACTGAAACTTGACAGCTCCAGGGCCCATTCCACGATCCTTCCCGTTGCATCTGGGTTATGCAGTATCCGTTGTAATGGGAGGCGGGTGACCACCGTGATCTCGTGCGCTTGGAAGTAATGGCTCAGCTTCCTCGAAGCCATAAGGAGGCCCCAAAGCAGCTTTTGCACACCTGAGTACCTCGACCTAGCCCCCTGCAAGAGGGAGCTGACGAAGTACACTGGGTGCTGTACCATTTTCTTCTTCTGCGCCTCTTCACCCGGTCGCGTGGGTCCTGTCGCGCTGGTGTCAGCCTCTGCTGGGGACTCAATCTTGCCGGGATCGAGCCCTGCCGGAGAGGGTTCCGGCTTGCCATCTGTTGACTCTGCCGCTGCCGCTGCCTTTTCGTCGACCTCTCTCTGCGCCACTTGTGCGGCACTAACCACTTTATTTGTTGCCGCTAGATAAAGCAGCAATGGTTCTTGTGGTTTGGGCGCAACCAGCACTGGGGTAGAGGAGAGGTATTTCTTCAAATCCTACAGCGCTGCCTCGGCCTCTGGTGTCCACTCCACTGGCCCTGCCTTCTTCAAGATCTTGAAAAAAGGGAGGGCACACTCCGCGGACTTGGAGATGAACCGGCTCATGGCAGCAACGCAATCAGTGAGCCGACGCATGTTCTTGATCCGTTTGGGTGCCTCAATCTGCTCGATGGCCTTGATCTTATCTGGGTTTGCTTCAATTTGAGGTTCTCAGGGTTCAATTTGAGGTTGATCTTGCGCAGGGACACAAAGAACCCGAGAAGCTTGCCGGACGGGATGCTGAAGACACACTTCTCAGGGTTCAATTTGAGGTTGATCTTGCGCAGGTTTCCGAATGTTTCCTCCAGATCTTGCACAAGGGTTGCTTTGTCCTTGGTTTTGACCACTATGTCATTCATATAAGCTTCCATATTTCTATGTATCTAGGGCTGAAAACCAATTTGGACTGCTCTTGCAAAGGTTGGGCTAGCACTCTTCAACCCGAAAGGCATCCGTAAAAAGCAATACGTACAGGGTGATGAATGCTGTCTTTTCCTCGTCTTCTTTTGTCATGAAGATCTGGTGGTATCCTGAGTAGGCGTCAAGGAACGATAACAGGTCACACCTAGCCGTGGAGTCAACAATCTGGTCAATGCACGGTAATGGGAAGGGATCCTTTGGACAAGCCTTATTGATGTCTGTGTAATCAATACACAGCTCCCACTTCCCATTTGCCTTGCACACTACTACCAGATTGGCCAACCACGTCGATGGAGTACTCCTCTCACCAAACCTGCCGCCTCTAGCTTTCTGATTTCCTCCGTGATGAACTCCTGCCTCTCCAGAGCTTGCTTCCTGACCTTCTGCTTGACGGGCCGCGCATGAGGACAAACAGCAAGGTGGTGCTCAATCACCTCCCTGGGAACGCCGGGGATGTCGGAGGCTTGCCATGCAAACACATCGACATTTTCCCGCAGGAAGGTGACGAGCTCGCTTTCCTATTTGCTGTCGAGGGTGGAACTTATGGTGAAAGCTCCCCCCGTGCTGTCCTCCTTGACGGGCACCTTCTTGGTCTCTGGTGGCGTGGCTCTGGACTTCTTGCTCTAGCCGGCGGAGCTCTCTGGCACGTTCTCAACTGGAGCGCAACACCCCGAAGAGGTGCGCTTGCCGGAGTGGGTGCGAGGGGTCTCGCCGGTCTTCTTCCCCCCCAGGGCTCGGTCGACAGGAGCAGGTGCCTTGGTGGCAGCTGCTGCAACTACTTCCCGGTAGAGTTTGTCGGCGAAGATCAACACATCTTTGTTGTCGAAGGGGACGGTGATGATGTTCATCGGCCCGGGCATCTTCAGCATGTTGTAGGCGTAATGTGAAGCCGCCATGAACTTGGCTAGCGTCGGGCGGCCGAGGATCCCGTTGTAAGGCAAGGGTATCTCGACTACATCAAAAACAATCCTTTCCGTCCTGTGGTTCAGCTCGCTTCTGAATGTCACACAACGTGACTTTTCCCTTTGGCTGGTTCCTCCCTGGGCTAATCCCTTGGAACGTGCCCGTCTCCTCGAGATCTCCATCGGGGATCTGCAGCCTTTTGACCACAATAGGCGAGATCAAGTTCAGGCCGGCTCCGCCGTCAACCAACATCTTTGTCACCTTGAGGTTGCGGATCATTGGTGAAACCAACAATGGCAAGCACCCGACCGCAGTAGTGCGGTCAGGGTGGTCCTCGGTGTCGAAGATGATGGGCGTGCTGGACCATTTCAGGGGCTTCCGTGCGTCGAACAATGGTTCCACCGCCGTGATCTCACGTGCCCACTGCTTGAGTTGGCGGTGGGACGTATGCAGCGAGGCGCCACCATCGAAGCAGATTGCCTCTGTGGCTTTCCGAAACTCGTGGTCGCCGGACTCATCGTCCTTGTCATGATCATCGTCATCCTGCTGCTTGTCGCCGCCCCGGGCGGGCCTCTCCTGCTGATTATCCTTGCCGCGGGGGCCTCCTTGGCCGCCACGTTTCTTGCCGGATCCCTCGGCACCATCTGGGCCTTTCTCCTTGTCCCGCCGCTCATACTTGGATTTCTGCTTCTCGGCGAGCAGCTCTACCTGTCTGCAGTTTTGGAGGTCATGGCCCTTGGTGCGGTGGATCTTGCAGTACTGCTTGTTGGAACCTCCTGGCTTGTCGGCAGCCGCCAAGGCCCGGCAAGCGACACACCCGGCAACATCCTTGCCGGGGTCGCTCGCCTTGGTCTTCTTGGTGGCGCTGGTGTCGTCGGATCCCTCAACGGCAAGCACGGCTTTTCCCTTGCGCTTCCTGTTACGACGCCAACGCTTCTTCACTGGGGTGGCGGTGTCGCCAGTGGAGTCGGTTTCCGCGCCGGCATCTTCACCGGGGTACTTCCTTCCCTCTTCTGCGCGAGCGCATCGATCGGCCAGGACATAAAGCTCGGCCACATCCTTGACCTTGTTCATCGCCAGCTCTTCACGCATCTTGCGGTTGCGCACATTCTGATGGAACACACTGATCACGGCGGCGGGATGAACATCTGGGATGTTGTACTGCACCCGGCTGAACCTTTGGATGTACTTGCGCAAGTTTTCTCCTTCCTTCTGGGGGATGATGTGTAAATCACTCGCCTGGCCATGAGCTTGGTGACCTCCGGTAAAGGCGCCAACAAACTCATGGCACAGGTCCGCCCAAGAAGAGATGGAATCCACCGGCAAGTGCATCAACCATGACATAACATTAGGCTCGAGTGCCAACGGGAAGTAGTTGGCAAGCACCTTATCGTCACGGGCCCTAGCAGCTTGCATCGCGATGGTGTAGATGCTGAGGAATTCTCACGGGTGAGTCTTGCCGTTGTACTTCTCGCCAACGTCGGGCTTGAACGTACGGTGGGAGGGCCACTGGAACTGCCGCAGCTCACGGGTGAAGGCCGGACAACCCACCTCGTAAGGTAGGCCACTGTAGCCTCCCGGCGCTGGGTGGTCCGTAGCGGGCCCTGCTCGCCTGTCCGACTAGTGGCGTGCGTCACGTCGGCGCTCGATCGTAGTTCGAGCGTCCTTATGAGCTCGCTCCCGAAGGATTTGACGTTGATCGTGGTTGGTTCACGGGTCGGACGACGCTATGGAGATATCATCACGAGCATCGTCGCGACAGACCGTCGCACGGGGTAGCCGGGACAGATGTGGGGAGCACACCGTGGCCACATCGCCTCCGGCATGGCCTCTGCTGGCATGCGGTGGCCCGGCGGAGCGATGGCCTCTGGGTCCCGCCGGCCGCAACCCATCATTGTTGGCGATGCCGACGAGGCTCCGGGCGGTGGCCCTCCATCCGTCAAGTTTCTCCGCGGCGGGAGGAAAATTGAGGAGCAGCTGCGCGCGTGCCAGGGCTTCCGCTGGCATGGGTGGCGGCGAAAGCTGGGTGGACCACGATGCGCCTCGACTTCTAACCAGGTTAGAAGGAGCCGCGTCACGGCCCCGCAGACGTTCACCACCTCCGTCAGCACCTCGGCGCGCATGCTGGCCCTCCTCATCATGTGATGGGCGCACGAGACTCTTCCCTGGGTGCCATGCAGGGTCACCGGCTGGGTGACGCCACTCATCACGCACAACCTGGGAAGAGCACACCATGGGCGTCGGTGTTGGCGTCTCAGAGGCCGCCGTGCCGCCGTCTGGCGGGATGGCGGCACCCCTGGAGGGCCCCGCGCCGCCTGCGGGGGGCCCGACCCTGCGTCTGGAGCCCACGACTGGTGGCTCGTCGCCTGGCGTGTGAACGACGCCACTCGCCAGGCCTGGACCATCAGGGTGATGTGGATGTTCGCGGGCCGTGCCATGGGTTCTCTCCGTGACTGGCCCGCTACCGGTCCGCACCGGTACCAACCCGGTCCCGGACGAACCGATCGCCGTGGCCGTCTTCTTCTTAGGAGCCATGGCAATGAAGAACAGCTAAGTCAACTGCTAGACCAGATTCTCACAATTGCGCGCCCCTACCTGGCACGCTAAAGATGTCGGTGGGAAACGACACCTATGGGATCACTGGAATCCCTACTACGGTTGCGGGGTGTTGGATCGTGAGAAAAGCAGGACTAGCAGACAACACAAAGGGGATTTACCCAGGTTCGGGCCGCAAAGATGCATAAAACCCTATGATCCTGCTTTGGTGGATGTATTTAGTGTTCTTGAGCTCTTGAACTAGCTCAGGGTGTTGCCAGGTTCGAAAGAGCCGAATCCTTCTCCTGGTCGCCTCGGGCCTCCTTTTATGGGAAAAAGGGGTTGCCACAGTGGCACACAGGAGGTGGAAAGGTGTACAGTGTTGCGAGGTTATCCCTCGTATTACAGGACAAGACGCATTAAATGCGTAGCTTAGGTGTCCTCTCGCTTTATTGGGGGACGGGGGCGAGGCCCGTCCCGTCCGTCGCCGCTCCTCCTTGCTTCGACACGCGCCCTGGCCAGCGATGCGTGCGGCTCCATGTAGGCAGGCAGGCAGCTGAGGTGGCGCGGTGGTGGAGTCTTCACGAAGGGCTGCGTGTTGCCACGCAGGTGCCTGCCCAGCTGGTTGGGTCGGCAGCTGCATGCGAACGGCGGCGGAAGCTTGGTTGGAGTGGACCTGGCGGTGGCCCTGCTAGCGTCCTTGGTGAGGGCCTTGCCGGGTGGTCCGGCAAGGGTCTTGCCATGTGGCCCGGCAAGGGTCTTGCCATGGCGCGCTGTCGCCCCCGGCAAGAACCTTGCCGGGGGTCTGGTGGCCTTCCTCGGCAAGGATCTTGCCGAGGACCATCGTCTTCTAATCCTCATCTGATCTTGGCTATTCTTTGTCTTCACAAAGATCTGCATGCCACCACGGAGGTGCCTCCCGAGTCCTGTCCCAACGCGTTTGTCCAGCGTTGGTGGGCTCAAAAGTGGCTCGCTCAGTTGGTGTGGGCGGGCTGCCCCGGCAAGGGTCTCGCCTGGGCCGCTGAGGCCGCCCCGGCAAGGGTCCTTGCCGGGAAAACCTGCTTCGCCCATTCGATCTTTGTGGCCTTGGTCTTTGTCATTGCTTCACTTGTCTTGTGCCCGCGGCTTCTCTCCAGCTTCCCTTTCCTGCCCCGTTATGCATGGTCGTGGCGGGTGGCTCTGACTGCCCGTGCACAAGTAAAGGGGTCAAAAGCAGAGCCCCTACTTTTGTACACCGACAACTTTGATAATTTGATATGTGGGTGGACCGGTGCTTGGGTGCTTCCCTTACTTGGACAAACATCCCACTTACGATTAACTCCTATTGCAAGCATCCGCAACTACAAAATAATTATTAAGGTAAACCTAACCATAGCATGAAACATATGGATCCAAATCAGCCCCTTACGAAGCAACGCATAAACTAGGGTTTAAGCTTCTGTCACTCTAGCAACCCATCATCTACTTATTACTTCCCAATGCCTTCCTCTAGGCCCAAATAATGGTGAGGTGTCATGTAGTCTACGTTCACATAACACCACTAGAGAAGAGACAACATACATCTCATCAAAATATCGAACGAATAACAAATTCACATGACTACTAATAGCAAGACTTCTCCCATGTCCTCAGGAACAAACGTAACTACTCACAAAGCATATTCATGTTCATAATCAGAGGAGTATTAATATGCATATAGGATCTGAACATATGATCTTCTACCAAATAAACCAACTAGCATCAACTACAAGGAGTAATCAACACTACTAGCAACATACAGGTACCAATCCCAGACTTAGAGACAAGAATTGGATACAAGAGATGAACTAGGGTTTGAGAGGAGATGGTGCTGGTGAAGATGTTGATGGAGATTGGCCACCTCCCGATGAGAGGAGCGTTGGTGATGACGATGGCGATGATTTCCCCCTCCCGGAGGGAAGTGTCCCAGCAGAGATCCACGGAGCCCTAGATTGGTTCCGCCAAGGTTCCGCCTCGTGGCGGCGGAGTCTCATCCCGAAAGCTTTCTTATGATTTTTCTTTGGACGAAAGACTTCATATAGAATAAGATGGGCACCGGAGGGCCAACAGGGGGCGCACGAGGCAGGGGGACGCGCCCAGGGGGGTAGGGCGCGCACCCACCCTCGTGGCTAGGGTGTGGGCCCCCTCTGGTATTTCTTCCGCTCAGTATTTTTCATTATTTCAAAAAATAACTTCCGTGGAGTTTCAGGACTTTTGGAGTTGTGCAGAATAGGACTCTAATATTTGCTTCTTTTCCAGCCCAGAATTGCAGCTGCCGGCATTCTCCCTCCTTATGTAAAGCTTGTAAAATAAGAGAGAATAGGCATAAGTATTGTGACATAATGTGTAATAACAGCCCATAATGCAATAAATATCGATATAAAAGCATGATGCAAAATGGACGTATCAGTCATCCACGAGGTACACAAGTAAATAATCACCAAAGTACTTTGCAGTCCTACATATCTTGCCTATAACAGGAGCTTCCTCATCATCCCTCCACATGCTTTTCATCATGTATTCGCTCATAATTTCCATTGGAACGGCAGGTCCAGGAGTCTCATTAGATTCTAGTCTAGAAGGTCTTTGCATAACTCTCATGGGAAAAATATCCTCAAAGAATGTATCATGACTATATGATTGTACTGACCTTCTCGTCGAGTATATCATATTTCATCACTAGAAATCTATAGTCTACACTATGCCAAACATAGTCCGAAAAAACGCAGCCCACGGTCTTTGGTCCCAACTTACGCCTTTTGGTTATCGGCACGTTGACCTTTGACAAACAACCCCAAGTGCGCAAGTAAGAGAGTGCGGTTCTTTTCTTCTCCCATTTCTCAAAGGAGTAATCACAATATCCCTTATGGGAAGCTTATTCAGGACATGATATGATGTCAATATAGCCTCCCCCACCATGCCTTGGATAAACCTGACGTATCAAACATGGTGTTAACCAAATTTGGTAGAGTACGGTTTTTGTTCGGCAACCCCGTTTGATAGGGGTGAATTAATAGGGAGGCGTCCTCTCATGAATAATACCACATTGCATATAGAATAAAATGAACTCTTTAGAAAAGTATTCTCCATCACAATCAGACCAAACCCATTTTATTTTGTTTTGAAGTCAATTTTCATCTTCGACCTTATAGATTTTAAATCAGGGTAGAGCTTCATCCTTAGTATTCAACAAATAAACATAGTAGAATCTTCGGTCTCATCAATCAACATCATGGAAAATTGCTTTCCACCTTTCATCTCTCATAGGTCAGAATATATGAGTTCTAGTGGTGACAAGTGTCTCTCTTCTGTAGGCTTGTGAGGTTTGCAAGGTTACTCAGCTTGCACACATGCATGGCACTTGGAGTCTTTGCCTACAGTGAAACTCAGGATTAAATTCATCTTACCTAGCCACGTCATACAATTTTTTTTCAATGTAACAAAGATGTGAAAGTCAAACCTCAGTTTTGTTTACACTAGAATGAATATGGTTCACGACTTTATTACATCCCGAAGCTCTCAGACTAGCAGGTATTCTGCGGGCAAGTTAATATGTCAAACGCAAAAGCATAAGAGGAGCAAACTAAATAAATCTTATTTGCATATTTCTGAGTTAGTGAATTTGTTATAAAGTTTTTGAAGTGATGGTCCAAGGGAAAAATCCTAAGAGGTGCAAACACACTCGGGCAGAACTGAGGGTTTTACGTGCTAGGGGCAAATAAAACAGGTGTGCCCCGATTAGGGGCTCGAATGTAATTAGCCCTTAATACTATGTCATGTCATCAATATGCCTAATTGGCATTGCATGAGGATACATATTACTACCAATGTTACTCCCCACTAGTCTAAGCATTAGGCTTCTCACTCCATGATTTACAACGATATAAATGGGGATGATAGTAAGTGGTTCTAGACCAATTATAGCTACTTGTACTAACTAGTAGTATATCACTACAATTACTTAGCTCCCTAGAAAGGGAAATTTGTGGTCCAATGCAGCGGCGGAGCTACGTCCACTGTTGCAGGTGCCATGCCCCCCCAGCCTTGGAAAAAATTAGGAAGCATTTTTTTAGGGACTGGTTAGATTAGAAAAATTATCACTAGTAGAAAAAGGGACATTTCTCCCGGTTCGTAAGGCCCATCTGTCTCGGTTGCTGAACCGGGACTAAAGGGTCGTTACTAAAGCCCTAGGCCTTTAGTCCCGGTTCTTACACGAACCAAGACAGATGTGCCTCCACGTGGCCGGTGCGGCGAGCCCAGGCAGGAGGGCCTTTGGTCCCGGTTGGTGGCACCAACCGGAACCAATAGTCATCCATGCGTCAGCAGCTGGCAGGAGCTGAGGTTTTTGTTTTTTTTTCTGAAAGGGGGTGGTTTAGGGGGGTAATTTAGGGTGTGTTAGCTAGCTAATAGAGAGAAGTGTACTCTCTTATCTCTGTGCTTGGTTTACCAACGCTACTACTATGCCTAAACATGGCTTAGATTAAAGTGAAGGCAACATGTGGTGCATGTCAAAAGTAATACTTATCCTAACTTGATCAAGTTTGGATTAGTACTACTTTTGACATGCACCACATGCATGTTGCCTTCACTTCAATCCAATCCAGGTTCATTTCACCCACTGATATATAATAACTCTTCATGCTCGCATCATGCATCATCATAATAATAAGTCCTACTAATCATCATCATACAACTTTCTACTCGTTATTAATAACAAGTCATACGATCATCATCCTCATAGTCATCGAACCAACCCTACTTAATTGTTCTTAGCACATGATCATCAGTATTAGGTAAGACCTAAATACCCTCTTTAAGGTAAAATAGCATAAAATAATATAGACCCTGACTCTCCATTATGGAGAATGGAGATCATCCTGTCTCCAATTCTTGTGCTTCGCTTCCATTTGCTTCCAAGAACCTCCTTACGACTGTCCATACATTTTTTCCATTCTTTGATTTTCATGTCTCCACTTCTTTTAGAAATCTGGTATGGACAGTTGAGATTTGTAGGATGACCTGGCTGTATGTTCAAAACATCAAGGCTACCATTCTGATACATCAAATGAGGCACACAAGCCATCGGGATTCTCTGTTGAAAAACATAGTAATAACTTCATAGTTAGCAATGATGTACTAGTTTTAGAAGTATGCAAAAGATGCACAGACGTCGTAATAGTAAAAAATCTTACCAGGGCATCTCCATGGAAGTTACCGTAGTTCAACACGTGCACTAGTGGCACGTATTGACCATAATGTTGAGGAGTTTGATTGTAGATATTGTAATTCTCAAGATCAGTACAAAATGCGATCAACTGATTTTTCTCCTGATAAGTTAATTCGAAGCCTTCGGTGTAGTAGGTTCTGTCTACCATGTTCCGCACATTCTTTAAAGAATGAAAATAAGCTGTAAATGGAAATAAGTTGCAACTATTTTGAAATGAACAATATAAATTAGCTAATAACTATGTTTGAGAAACTCACATAGCGGTAGAATTGGAGGCGTATCAACAAGGACCCAAATGTCCATATTGTCTTGCTCGATTTCAGGACCACCAAGATCCATGGTGACAAGCATACCCTCATCAAAACCATACATCTTGCAAAGTGTTTCCCATTTTTTGCAACCAAAATGGGTTACGCTCTCAGAATTGTACAACTTTACTTCAAAATCCACACCATGATGGGTCCTTAGGTTAATTTTCTTTGTTTCAGAACTTTCATGGTCTTCAAAACCCATCCTCTCCAAGACATAGCATCTTGCATGGCATGGGATAAGCTAGTCGAATTGTAAAGGATGAAAAGTACACGTTCAAATATTTGAAGTCGTGTTTAATTACGAAAAAATAACACTTGTCATCGTTGCGTACCATTTCAACATCGAAGGTCTCCTCCAGCTTAATGCTGAAGCGCCGATCTTCGTCCAGGTGAGGCCTGTCGCATAGACCTCGGTCGTCGTGGCACTAGTCGCACTCCCCCGGGAGACTTTCGTCGTCCGAGTACGACATTTCCTATGTTCATAATTAAAATATTAAACTTGTACAGTTAAATATATGTACTAAAAAACCTAAATTAGATCATTATTATTCATCACGGGTTGACTATCGGTCCGTCAAGTCCTTTCTTGAAAACTCTCAGCTCACGTGGTGTACATATTCAGCCGTCGGTGATGGTAGCTCCTCCTTTCATTCCCGAGTGCATTACACCAAGTTGTTTAGCACACGGGAATGAAGGAGAAGCTACCCCCACGACAACAGTCGGGATTCTTCATCCTCTCATGTATATATGGTGGAGACTCTCCCTCACTGATTCCTCTCTCACATTTGCGACCGTCGATGATGGTAGCTCGTCCTTTCGTTCCCGAGTGCATTGCACCAAATTGTCTAGCACACGGGAACGAAGGAGAAGCTACCCCCACGACAACAGTCGAGATTCTTCGTCCTCTCATATATGGTGGAGACTCGACAGACTTAAAGTCAACCTGAAATATCGTTTAATTATGTTTCTATAAAAGGACATATCGAGCCCCTGAAATTTGCCAGAACGGAAATATAAATGTTTTTATCTACATCATATGAGCATTCAAACTTGATGGCCATTACATTTCAATGGTTGAAAATATGAGCAAAAACATTTCAAAATATCTTGTATGATTCATATTGACATGGAGATTTGACTGGTCTCACCTCGAGGTCGGAGGGGGGTCGGTGACGGGGACGACGACGGAGATGATGGAGGGGGCTCCTTAGATTTCTGCAAATACAAAAACCCTATAACCTATCAACTAATCAAATGCATACGCCTTGCATAGTGCTCTCCAATTTTAGCATTCAAAGTAGGAGTAGTTTTCCAATTTGAGCATTCAATAAGCAAAACCAAATCGTAAAATAAAGTAATATTCAAATTAGCATGCATTCAATTATAAGCAAAACTACATCATCTCTTGAGTCCGTACATCGTCGAATATTATCACTAATACACCTCGAATACTATCATACATATAGCATCGGTAACACAGCTAGAACCGTAGCGCCCGACGGGTATCGGCGCGGGTGGTGGAAACCCAAAGAGAAGGAACAATCACAGGATCACTCCAGTGAGATCCTGAAGAACCTGCCAGGTATTGTCGAACCTGCCCTCCAACGCAACCATGTAGCGACGGACGTGCTCGTCCTCCTTGCTGACACGGTGACGTACCAGCTCCACGGTGTTCGGAAGCCTCTGCACCGTCACTAGCCCACGCGACCACCACCAAACAAGGATCGGGTCAACGACGGGCTGCCTCCTCACCAACCTACGCCCCCCGGAAGGTAGCACCTCCCAATACCAGCCCGGCGGAGCCCAGTCCCGGACATGGCCCCTCTGATCAAGCAGGCCTCCTCCGCTGAGTCGACAACGAGGATGCGGGATAGGCATCGTCGACGTCGATGCGGGAATAATTGCTTGAACTAAAAAAATAAACTAGTTCTATTAATTTTCTTGCTAAAAATAAACTACTTCTATAGTAAAATAAAGTAGTTTTATTAAATCAACTAGTTCAACTACTAAGCACTTACTATAAATAAAATAAAGTAGTACTTGTTAAAAATAAACTACTTCTATAGTAAAATAAAGTAGTTTTATTAAATCAACTAGTTGAACTATTAATCACTTACTAAAAATAAAATAAAGTAGTACTTACTAAAAATAAACTAGTTTAACTAGTTATAATATTTTTCTAACTAATTATATTAAATCGGGGAGGGGGAGGGGTATATCGACAACGACATACCGATAAAAAATAAGAAGAGGAAGAAGAAGAAAAAAAAAGAGGAGAAGAAGAAAAGAACTCATCTTCTTATTTATTTCTCCTCTTCTTCCTCTCCTCTTCTTCTTATTCTCCTTCTTCCTCTTCTTATTTTCCTTTTCCTCTCCTACTTTTTCTTCTAAATATGAACATATACATAAATGACTTTGATCATACACAATTTTCCTATACATACACAATATGAACATATACATAAATTGACAAAGAAAATTCTATGAACAAAAAATCATAAAAATTTATGAACAAAATAAAAATTTTATGAATAAAATTACAACAGAAAAAATTATAAAAATTATATGAAAAAATTCACATATTCTTTGCATATGAACATACAAACATTTACATATTCAACAATAATATCATCAAAAAAAATATGAACAGAAAAAATTTATAACTTTTGCATATTCTTTTATGAACAAATTACAACAACTAAACATCTAAATTAATACAACTACACATCTAAATTAATACAACTACACATCTAAACTTAATTAGCTAGAACCACTACAAAAAAAAGACACATCCGTGACATTTTGGGCCGAACGAATTTTTTTTCTGTCATACATATGACACTTCTATGACGATAATTGTGATAAAACCCGGTATCATCATAGATGTGGTGAGCTCCTACTTCTATGACAAAAAATCATGACAAAAAATGGGCTTTTCGTCTTGGGCGGGCCAGAGACGCAGCTGCATGACACTCTTTGGGCCGTCCATGACGGAAAAACCGTGGTAGAAGCAAGGGGGAGGAAAATTTCGGGGAGTTGCCGGTTACGATGGGAGGTCGGGGGCCGAGCGATGCTTGTTTGTCTCAGACGCATATCGCAGTGTGTGCGAGGCGTTAGCTCTAATCGTACCAGAAGCGAGGCGTTGGGCTCTAAGCGAACCCGAAGCGATTGCCGCTGCAGTTACGCGTTCATCGAACCCGAGCGATCGATCGATGGCTGTTAATCGAACCCGATGGATCGTTCTTCGCCGCTCGCTGCTAACTAAAGCCGATCGATGCTGCCTCTAGGATGAACAAAGGGCGCTATGGGGGTTTGATGAACAAAGGAGCGGTGGCGTTACTCTCGGATGAACAGAACCCGTGGTGTGGAGGGCTGGATGAACGATGAGACGGTGGAGGGTGGCCGTGGAGGGTGGTTGAACAGGACCCCGTGGTGTGGAGGGCTGGATGAACAGTAGACGGTGGAGGGGTGCCCGTGGAGGGGTGGTTGAACAGTAGCCGGTGGGGTAGCACGCGGTGGAGGCTGGATGAACAGGAGCCCGTGGAGGCTGGAGGAGGTCGACGGTGGAGATGAACAGTATCCCGTGGAGTCCCGTTTTGCGGTACGCCACACCCCTCCCGATGAACAGGACCCCCGTTTCGACCGTAGCACACAAGTTCGTTTCATCCGTTTTGGAGTACGCCACACCCCTCCCGATCAACAGGACCCCCGTTTCGACCGTAGGAGGTCCGTTTGCTCCGTTTTGCGGTACGCCACACCCCTCCCGATCAATAAGACCCCCCGTTTCGACCGTAGGAGGTCCGTTTCCTCTGTTTTGCGGTACGCCAGACCCCTCTCGATGAACAGGATCCTGTTTTGAACGTGGCGGTCGAACACAAGGCCGCTTCCTCCGCCAGCGGCACGCCAGCCTCGCTTCCATTGCCTGTTCCATCCAAGCCCTCCCGATGAACACGACCACGCATTCCGTTCCGACCCAGCCGGTTTGGCTCCCCGTGAACACGACGACGACGCTGTTTCTCCGTTCCGACCCAGCCATGTACACGAGCCCTCGCCGTACGTATGCGGGAGTAGGCGTTCGAGACCCCGCCCGTATGTACACATACGTGGCCGTATTGTCTTTCTTGCACCCCGGCAGCTGTATATACGTGTACATGCTACGTGCGTGCCTCTACTACGAAACGTGCGCGCCTCTACAACGACCAGTATGTACGTACACATTCGCGACCAGAATGACAACACTATGTACGCTTCGACCAGGTGGGTCCTAACTGTCAGGCACTTCCTTGCCTGCGAAGATGTAGCTGGTGGGTCCCAGCAGTCAGGGGGGCGAATCATTTTGGGTTTCTTTTTGCCCGGACGCACTTCCTTGCGTACGAAGATGTAACTGGTGGGTCCCAGCAATCAGGGGGCGAATCGTTTTTTTCAGACGCACTTCCTTGTGTGCGAATATGTAGCTGGTGGGTCCCAACAGACAGGGGGAAACATTTTTTCATGAAATACGGTGGCCCGTCCGGTGGGTCCCCGCTGTCAGGTGGAGGAATAATTATTTTGCATGTAATAAGGAGGCACTTCCTTGCTGCGGCCGTGGACCCAGCTGTCAGCCTCTCCACGTACAGTCCATGTCCGATGGAAGCCATTTCTTGACCACCTTGACCACGCCGCGCCGAGAGCACCAGGGCAGTGGACGACGGCGAGGCCTAGGAAGGGGACGATGCGGAGCCTGGGAAGACGCGGCAGTGGATGCCCACGCATAGAGGAGTAGGAGGGTTCACTGCTCGGTTATGTGTGAGGCTGCCTCACGCAAAATAACAGGGGTGTGGGTGCATAGAGGGATGGCCTGGCCAGCGGTGGGAGTAGTAGGGGCGGTGAGGCCTCAAGGCATCACAAGCCGACCACGGGCGATGTGAGCAAAGCGGCATGACTTGCGCTGCTTTGGGCGGCCGGAGCAAGAAGACCAGAGGTTGAAGAAGCACTACGGCCGTTGGATGGACATCGACGGTCAATTGAGCTAGAATCGCTCATATATTGACTAAAGTTGACAAAGGCCTCCGTCCCATCAACTTAGTAGGCCCACAAGTCAGCCTCCCACCAAGGTTGGTCCCAGCTAGCGGGGGTATTCATTTTTTGTGCGTAATAAGGAGGCACTTCCGTGGGTGTGGACCGACAGGGGGAACTTTTTCCATAAAATACGGTGGCCCACCTGTGGGTCCCAGCAGTCGAAATGTTTTTCACGAAATACCGTGGCCCGTCCCAAGGTCCCAGCTATCGTGGAAGAATAATTATTTTCCGCCTAATAAGGAGGCACTTCCTTGCGGCTGCCGTGGACCCACCGTCGGCCTCTCCACGTCTGATACTCTTCCGATGGATGTCGGCGTTGACCACATTGACCACGCCGTGTCCGAGAGCACCACGGCGGTGGACGACGGCGAGGCCTAGGAAGGGGACGACGCGAGCCGGGAAGACGCGGCAGTGGAAGCCCGCGCGAGAGGAGTACGAGGGTTCACCGGTTCGGCTCACGGTGTGAGATCTGCCGCCGCCAGAGAATAACGGGGGTGTGGGTGAGTAGAGGGATTCTCGACCAGCGGTGGGAGTAGTAGGGGCGCCGAGGCTCGCAGCGGCAAAAAGACACCCGACCACGGAGGCGGAGCAGGCGTTCCCGCGGCGCCGCTTTGGCGGCCGGAGCAAGAGGATCGAGATTGAAGAAACACATTGCCGCTGGATTGACATCCAACGTTACGTCTGCTAGAATCGCTTGTTGACGAGTATATAATAACTAAAAAAATCTTGCATACGCGTCAACTAAACAGGCCCACAAGTCAGACCACTCCTCTTTTTTAATAATTTATATATAGCTCATGGCAACTTCTTATGCAATTTATTGCGCCGTCGTTTTTTGGTTGGCCGGGCCAATTTCGCATATTTCTAGGGTTCCAAACTATTTTTAATACCGAAATGTCGAGCCAGATTTAAAGTACTTTGAAGATATATTTGAATTAGGTTAATGCCCAGTGAAATAGGAATCTGAAAATGTGAAAAAATCAGAAATTATAAAGTAATTGCCAATTTGTCATCTGTTTTTATATTTACAACCCATTTCATATTACTTTCAAGATTTGCAGGCGTCTTGATAGAGTTGCAGCCCATTTGGGCGTAGAAAAATAAGTAGGCCTGGATTGGGTATTCTCCAGAAAAAATAAACTGGGCTCATTTTCACAAAGAAAAATAGCTGGGCTGGTCACATGGTGAACATAAAATATAAGCTCGGGCTAGACGGGCCACACCAGTTCAAACCCCCGCTCCGCCTCAACAATACCAAACAAAAAAAATACTGCTTGAGTAGCTACGTCCCAGGTGTCAGCCGATCTTGTGTTGTTCTCTTGTCTATTGACTATATACGCTCACAATCTTGTGGGTCCCAGATGTCAGGAAAACACTAGGAGGAAGCATTTTATTTTGCCATATGCTGACGTTGTGGGCCCCTACTGTCATCCTCTCCACATACTTCTGCCGATTCCTATTGTTTGTTGACCATGTTGACAACGCGAGAGGGTGGCGCCGCGGCGAGCGCACCAAAGCGCGCGGAGGACGTTGGCGTTAACGATTTAGGAGACGGTGGGGCGGCGATCGCCGAGGCGCAGCCAGCTATGGAGGCGGAAGCGGGCGGCCCTTGGCGCTGGTTTGGTTTTGGCGGCCGGAGGAAGACAGATCAAGAAACACGACAGATCGTAAAAGCAGCAGGAGTACTTAACAACCTTAGCTGAAACCAGCAGGGGCACTTAACAACCAAAGCTGAAAGCAGTATGAGTACTTATACAGGTTCAACCATACAAAGCACGCCTCGAAGAGTGCTACTTTGCCTACAGTTAACCAAGGGTGAGGCCGCCAAGGCCCAGGCGCCACCCCGCGCATCCACAACCTTCTGAAAGCGGCTTCATCTCCCAACATGGTTAATAAATAGGATATTCGCTTTAGAGCCATGGATGGGCGGGCCTTCATTATCTGAGACCACCCACGAATAAGTATCTTTTCACCTCCAAGGGGAATTGAGTAGGTCGACATAAACATCATGTTGTGACCAAGCGCAAGTCCGACCCGACCATGGTCGCATCCAGATAGGAACAATAGAACTCGCAGCCTCGTTTCAAGAAGATCACGGCTGTAAAACTGTGTACAAGCAATAGTTTATGAACAACATATATAACAAAAACAGCTTGTACCATAAGTTTCTCGACACAGCTTGGACCTGTTCAACGAGTGCAGCGAAGGCACACATATCCCACGTGGCCTTCCACCATGGAAACGCCCCACAAGGACCTCAAGACGATCAATAAAGTGTAGGAACTTGTGGATGTCGATCCAGATCAACTTCGTGCCATTAGTAATAGCCGAGTTATTACAGAGTAACAAACGAAAGCAGACTCGCTTAACTCTGAAAAACCTACACGTGTCACCAATTATAAGAAAATATTAGTTAGAAGTAGCATCTTCGTGAGAGATTCGTTGCTACTTCTAAAGTTAAATTGTGATTAGTTAGACAGAATAGGTGGATTAAGAAGTAATCGAGGCAACAAGCAAGAACCAGATACAAAACTAACATGGATGAACAATTGGAACGACGTCAGGGTGGAAGATCGCAGTGAAGATGAGAGCATGTTCTGCTATTTCCATCAACATTCGTGCGCCAACTTTCAGTCCGTAACACTTGAGAAAGTTTATCCAAGTTCGGCCATAAAAAAAGCAGCAATCTTCTTGGTTCATGAACCCAACTCGGTAGTAATATCCATGGCTTGTCTTCACTGTGACCATTAAACTAGTGTATTCAGTTATGGCAAGGCCGAGCATCTTGAGTACATGTGTTCTGGCAGAGCAAATAATACACTCATGGAAAAATAATATGACAACCAAACATATTCAAAAACCCCACCCTCCGGATAGAGAAGAGGATTCTAGGAACATACTTGTGCTGCTTTCAAAATGCTGTGGTAGGATGAGAAGGAACAAGTGTGGCGTCTCACGAGGGCGATAAATCTGTAGGGTACTCGACTTTGGGCACCGCAACTGAAACACACTAGATTCAAGACGAAGAAAAATGCATCAACGGCGCGGCTGCCATCCTAGGATTACCTGCGACCAAGGGACTTGGATTTATCGGGATGGATGAAGAATTCAGTACCTGAGTTCTCCATGAGAAAACCCTATGCAATCGCCGAGCGGGGTTTTCTCTGAACAAGTAGACGAGGGAGAAGGGATTCAGCCCAGTGAATATTGCCGCTTCGCCCATCCACTTATCGCTAAAGCTGGAAAGGGGGGTTGTGATTTGACGGCTCATTGGGCATTACCGTGGCGCTTCGACCGGGGTGTGTCTACCGTGAAGTTGTGCACTCTAATTTTGCATATGGCACGTGGACCCGCTGTTGGTTGCCCCACATATCGCGAAAGGAAGTAGAAAGACAGAGTAACTAGTTACACATAAATATATTTTTAACAGAGAGATACTCCC